>OX421457.1:31440086-31452586 GCA_949126865.1 Montipora capitata | reverse complement strand
ATAATTACTCAGGTAGTAATAAAGTGTTTTTTCATAATTGAATTCTTTGATGATTAAAAATTGTCTCATCTTTGATGACATTGACAAAATAGGAGGCATCCATTTTTTAATTCAGCAGCCATGCTGTAATCACTCTGCATGTGGTGACTAAAGCAACATAATTATTACGTAAAATAATCTCAGTGACTCTGTTGCGTTGCATTGCAATGCCTTCAGGGGAGCTTTAAGTTCTTATCTTTCAAAACGCCCATTTCTGTTGCAGACAAAGACATCAGGTCAGCTAGTACTGAAGCTGATAGGAAACTTTCAGAATTTGAAGTAGAAGTCAGGTACTGTAGCCCTTTTTCTTTATATGTTGTCGTTAAATTTTAAAGTACGCCAAAACTTAAATGTTAATTTTTTCGTTTCTTATGCCTAAATCTCCCCATCCAAAGCAAACATATGTCATCATTGTCACCCAGAATCTCACTTTTTCTGTGCCATGCAAGCCACATAAACTTGACAGAACTAGCATTAATCTGGCCTTATGATCATGGGTCTGTTCTTGATTTTCCTGTTTTCAAGGATATTTTGCCTTGAAAAGCAGTTTGTGACGTAAAAATTAATGGAGAATAGGCCCGTGCCTCTTGCATTACCGTTGTGGGTCCAAATTACTGTTAGTTTTGATAACTAATTGGCATCTTGCATTATGAAGATTACCAGGTGGTAAAAAGAAATGTCATGCAATTCATTTGTGGGAAATTTAATCACAGCTCCATCAGCATTGTGATTGGTGCTTGTACATCAGGCAGCAAAACACCCTTCCAACTTACCACGTTAAATGTCATGGCTGTATGCATGGAATTTACGGCAGGAAATTTACGTTGGGAAATTTCACTCACACTCACTGAATGCAGTTTCCCATGGCAAAAGGGTCATTTACTCCAGTAAAACTGCCCTGTGTAACTGCACCTACATGTATTGTATGGAAAGAGTGAAAGCTGTAAGTGTCAGGAGGTTAAGGATACAATTAGCTGAAATTTTTCATGCTGGGTTGAAGTTTTCAAACCAGGTAGTTCTCATCAAACCACGGCTTATACATCTTAACTATTAAATTGAACTGTTTGACTGAATCAAACTGGTGGTTAGTGACTTTCACCATTGGAAGGGGTGTTCTGCTATTGATAAATTTTCAAGATGCCCTTACATTTGATTTTACTATAAATATCATGGCAATGTGGTGTATTATGATTGCACTTAACAACTGCATCGCTAAATGGAGGTTGGGTGACTGGTATATGTCCAGGGGCTTCCATTGGCGCCCAGCTGTGTCCTGAAGGTACAATGTACTTGGGATACCAGTAGTAAACAGCCTGGATTGACAAAAGATGACAAGGACTGGCGAGTCAAGGGAGAACTATCTTGGTGTTGAAAAAGTGGGCCATAACTGTAACCTCAAACAGTAAGGAACAAGCAGAGGGCTGAGATGGATCGTGCATGTATGGAGGATGAACCATCAGCCAAAAAAATAAAGCACCCTTGTGGAATGGATCAGTCTTCAAACACATGTTGAATACTACATTGTAGAAGGATTTTGAGTACTGGGAGTCCACCTGCAGGTCTTCTGCAGTGAGATGAACTTCTGGGTTAAAGGGAGAATTCACTTCACAGGTAAACTGTCGTGCTCATAGAAAACGAAAGAAACCAAGACAACAAGCAGCCCAGAACACAATGTGCCCTTTGTTGGCGAGATGCAAAGGTCTGGAGGATAATCTTCGTGACGTCCCCTTTTATAGTCTGGCAGTGGATCTGACTAGAGCCCTGTAGGCACTTGATGCCCTTTAACACTCACTGGAGTTGGAGAAAGCTTGCATGGGAATCTGCAAAGCCATTATCAATATGGAGACAGCAAACTGCTGATAAATATACCTTTAATTAATAGAAGTGTGGTGAAGGCAATCTGCAAAATGAGCAGAAAAACGAATCAGAGTATGTTTTAAAACCAGGAGGACCCCAACTGAGCTGTCTCCACCAAATTCATTGCGACAAAAATCCTGGAGCTGACAATGTGCGCAAATGTGATCAACTCCTCTTGTGGAAGAGGCCAACACTTGTGGAAAGTAATACTGGCAGTTGTTTGGCAAAGTACGTGGAGCTCTTCAAGGAGAGAGCCAGGTATTGATGCTTGAAGAGCTAGATGGTGGAATTTCTGAAATCTAAAACAAGACGGAGTGTCAGCTACGGAGTTCCTAGCACCCGCCGCTGTGGAAGCAGTAGAAGAAAAAAGGAGTGCAGAGTGGCAAGAAACGAAGCAAAACCATCAGTTTGGGATCTCATAAAGTGCTAGATCACAAAACCTCAGTTGTCCCAACAAAACTCAAAATATTTTGATGACCACTGGCACTTTATGTCCAGAGGTTCATTATGAATTATATATGCAAATTTATGAAGTATCCATTTAAGTCTAAGCATTAGCTACCTATTTCTAACAATAAGTTAAGGGTAAAGCATAGCATTATCTTTAGCTTAGGGTAAATGCAGCAGTTTATCCTTAATTGAGGAGCAGTTTTTGGGGGACACTTTGTGACACTTATTGAAATCCATCTGATTAATTACATTTCTGGAATATCTGACCACCAGTGGTGCCAAAGGGGTGTGGCAATCACAACTGGAAAAAATTCTCTGTATGCAATAGAGAGGGGATCTGAGCTGAAGACCAAGCACTCACGAACCAGTTCCTTTGGAAAAAGATCCCATAGCCAACAGTCCCTGCTGCGTCAGATGGCATCTGAAAGTTGGGTAGTGGCGCCCAGTGAGGAGTGAAATGTGTAAGACATGTGGCAGGACCCTCAAGTTTATCAGAGTGCAAACTGGATACCCCAGTCTGCACTTTCCCGGTTGGTGGTTCTTTGGAATTACACCAAAGGGACTCACATGGAGATTAGGCTGATTTAGCAACAGAACGAGAACGTCAGTGGCGACGGCGCGCGCAGAAAAAACACCAATGAGAATTCAGAATAGAATAGACTCCACTCTTTTCTTCTCTATTCTAAATTCTCATTGGTAGTTTTGCTGCGCGCGACGTCGCCACTGACGTTGCCATTCTGTTGCTAAATCAGCCTATTATCTAAGGGGGGAGGAGTCTCATATAGTGATGTCCAGCATCATGGCCTCATAGAAGTTTACTCACTTACTTAGGTACTCATGAATTCATGACTGCTGTTTGAAGTAGAGCCGATTGCATGTTCCCAACCACTAAAGCCTAATGACACTTACGAGGAATCAAAGCCAGCATGAAAGCCATAAATTGAGCAACTCCGTGGAAAGTTTGTGAGCATTAATGGGGGATGCTAGAAATGGATGATGTAGTGATGAGAAAACCTGACTCAGAGATCCATATGGGGCAGCACCAGCTTACTGCAGAACAACCTAAACGCAAACAGAACTGACAACTGCAACCAAACCACCACCAAAAGAAGGAGGCGAAGATCTCATTGTCCCTTCAGACAGTTTGTTGAAATTGTTAAAACTGGTTTGAGCCCCCTGAAGGCCAGTTGTTAATTTGGAGAAACTTCTTGTGAGCACAAACAGGAACAACGTCAATGAGCACTGGAAGAGCTGCAAATATTTTTTTCGGAAATGAAATAGACTGGGGCTGGCTTGGGCACTAGCTTCACTCCATAAAATGATTTATGAGTGAAAACTGCACTTCCTGACTGCAGACACACTAGGTACTGTCAAGATTGCAAAGAGGTTTGCTTGTGTTTGTGAACTATGCAAGGACAACCATTATTTTTGGAAATAGTCAAATAGTCAATACTCTGTTACATAACTGTTAGAGTAGTACCATGTTATTTATAACCAGAGTAACAACATGCTGACGCATTTTTTCCATGCGTCTCCATTGTTTTACAGTATGCGCAAGGATGTCTTTGATAATCTTGTGGCCTTCCAGGTGATTAAAATAAAATCAATTAATTACATCATGATGACTGTCAATTTTGCTTAATATTTTAAGAGTGGTTTTAATTTCATAAGTCTTGCTTTTTTGAAGGAAATAATATTTTTTTCTTTGAAATTCCCAAGAAGAACAACAAAACACCATTAACATCAGAGGCTTCCAGGGTTCTGGATCGGTTAATCAAACTCGGACAAAGAAATGGTGAGTTGAATCAAATTTTAGTTTTTTATGACCTACATGTATGTACTGTATCCTGCTCTCAGTTGAGTGTTTAAGACACATTATCCACAAAAAATTAATAAGTTAATTTAATTGACACATGCCTTAGCCTCTAACCGAACCTAGGCCAGCTGCCTTAACAGGACTGCCATTTTTTGTCATGATAGGTTTTTGGACAGCCTTTAGTTTAATTTGGACTGCTGTTGTACAACCATTTTTAAGCTTTAGTTTATGTGGTTTTGCAAAGCATGACTTTGATGCAATTTAACTTATTTCATTGTGTAGCTACTCTGGTTTACATTACGGTATAATATTTTTGGGTTATTCTCATCACTAGGATGGGGGGGTTATGATTCCTGAAGTACAATTTATTGATTGCTGCAGTCAATTTCACTACCACACACAGCCCATGGAACTGGGTCAATGCAACAGATTGCATTTGTTTTGTTTAGGTCTTCATCTACCAGAAGAAGTTCAAACAGAAATAAAGGCAATCAAGAGTCGTATGAGCAGTCTGTCAATTGACTTCAGCAAGAACTTGAATGAGGAAAACACAGTACTGGAATTTAGCAACAAAGATTTAGGTAAAATAGATAGGAATTCTTTTGTCAGTAAAGGCACTTTTTGGTCAACTTTATTTTCACAAAGAGTCTATGAATTTTTTAAATCAAATTTTCTTTTTTTTTTAATATAGTTGGTTTGCCAGATGACTTCATAAACAGCTTAGAAAAGGTAAAAATAATTAATAGGCTGACTACAAAGATGCTTGTCCTTGTATTATTACTTTTCATTGATAACCTGGCAACACCTTTATGTTCCAGCATTGCAAGAAGTTTTCCCGGTAAATGTCTTTCTGCAATGGAATTTGATCATAATTAATAATGACTTGTAGTAGATTAAGAAAAAGAAAAATGTAATATCTGCTCACAAATGCATGTAACATAGCAGGGCAGGCAGCAAAAACAACAAAGTAGGTTGGGATGTTTTCCGGCAGCTGGCTTAACTTTTGTTCAACATCCGTCCATCTTGACTGAACAAGCTACATGTAGGTCTGACTCAATAAAGCTTGAAAACAAAATGGGCTGACAAGATGGGCCCATATTGCCCACTCAGGTAGCCAATCAGAGGAGCTTTATCTTGCTTGTTGGCAAAGAGTTTGGGATCATGTTTACTTGCAGCTTAGTCAGCTGTGGTGTGGCCTTTGTGTATCATCATGTGGCCTAGGTGTATCATGCTCAGAGAAATGCATGTACTTGTCTCTATGGCTTCATGTACATTTGACTTCAAGCTTATCTGAAATTGCAGGGTAATTAAAGAAATAATACCACATTTTGTTCTGTAATTTGTATCATTGTATGATTGAGTCACTGGCCCTGAGAAGCCCATCTGTTGAGTCAGGTCAGTTATAAGTGTGTAATGTAATTATGTATTATTATTGATGCAAATTAGTAATTATTATTTTATGTTTTATTATTATTATTTTGTGCTAGACCGAAGCTGGATTGAATAAAGTTACCCTGAAGTATCCACACTATTTTCCAATAACAAGAAAGGCATCCAATCCACACACCCGCCAGAAAATTGAGTATGCTTTTAACAGAAGGTAGGTAGGCATTCTCCTAATAATTATGTAATTCACATTGTGCCTGAAAATTCTCTCACTGCCCCAAAAGGAATCAGTAGATTAAATAATAAAAGGACAGAGGTACGTGTACACTGAAAAGGTAACACATTATTTTACATCAGGTGTAAATCAAGCACAAAAGTGCACATCACAGTCAAGTTTAGCACTCGGATGATTCAAGCAAGGAATGTAGACCTTAAATGTGCATTTAACAAATTGAATCTGTTTCAGGGTTGTCTGACTGTTCTCTTATCTACAGTCATGATATTCGTCACCACAGTAGTCAAAATGTTGTGAACTGATGAGGCACAGCTGAGTAAGCCCACATCAAATTTTGACCACTGTGATGATGAATAAAATATTGTTGTTGATAAGAGTACAGACAACACTGAACCACATTCGATTATTTTGTTTTTTACCACTTCAACATAAAAGAAAAATATTTCAGAGCGTGACCTAGATCATGACATAAAGAAAGAGCAAGCATTGTCTGTAACATTCTCGCAATCTGATTGGTTTACTGTATTTACCAAAATGAGCATTTACATATGATTAGCTATAGATGGTTTTCACCGGATGTTACAGCAGCCATGTTGGTGACTACAGAACAATAGAGAAAAAAGTCTTTTGGGAATTTGACTCTATTATAATGCAAAACATGAGCCACAATTTGCAATTGTTTTGTGCACCAACATGGCTGTCTCATCATGTGATTGAAAACATCTATTACAAAAAGAGAAAGTTGGCATAAGCAGCACTTTCTAGACTCTTATTAACAACAGCAAATTAGCCTATCAAATTGCGAGATTACAAGCGATTGTGTCAAAAAGCTCTGTTCCCTTTGACTTATGATGAGAAGCTTGAAGACCACAAGTAAAAGTTTGTTTGATTGGAGAATATGGATCAGTTTGCACTTGAGAATTTCTCTGGTTTTGATTTCCAATTCAATCACAATTCAACACAAAAACCCAAGAAATTCCCTACAGATCCTCTTGATCATGACTTGAATCTTCCGAAGATACAGATTGCAATTAAAATTAAGCAGCTTTAACATCTGCTTAATTTGATTTCGTATTAAAAGAGATTTCTTAAAAGATAAAACAGTAAAAGCGAACGATAAAAACCGACGTTTCGGAGTAGTCATGACTCCATTATCAAGGTAAAAGTTTAAAACATGCAAATAACAGTATTTAAGCGATGTGGCGCGAAAATTAACATAATAGGTGCGAAGATTACACAAATACTTTCGCACGAATAGAGTCCGATTGCACGTTCAGGTTTGGCTTTAAAGTTCTTATATAAAGCATTTCATACAATAAGCAGTCAAATTTGTTCCTGCACTTCTTAAGAACTTCGAAGCATTTCACCCTTAAGAAGTGCAGGAACAAATTTGACTGCTTATTGTATGAAATGCTTTATATAAGAACTTTAAAGCCAAACCTGAACGTGCAATCGGACTCTATTCGTGCGAAAGTATTTGTGTAATCTTCGCACCTATTATGTTAATTTTCGCGCCACATCGCTTAAATACTGTTATTTGCATGTTTTAAACTTTTACCTTGATAATGGAGTCATGACTACTCCGAAACGTCGGTTTTTATCGTTCGCTTTTACTGTTTTAATTTGATTTGAAATAAAATTTTTGCAATGATTAAGATGTTGAGATCTAAATCATTTCAAAGATATGGCAAACAGCAAAATTAATGTCCTTGCTGAAATTTGTGTTTGGCAAAAATCAACAGAAGGAAGCTTGTTTGATTTTTGCTCATTTTTGCCTGTAATCTACAGATATCAAGTTATTCATCAATATTTATTCCACTTTATTCATTCAATTCAATGAAGAGAGAGGCAGTTGAGTTGGAATACCGCTGGTAAGATAATTTTCATGCTCTTATGACTGTTTCAGGTGTATAGAAGAAAACACTCCAATTTTAGAGGAGCTTGTTGAACTTAGACAAAAGGTATGTTGTAACTTGACTTCTTTTGGTTTTTGTGATATGAGAAAGGCATGATTCATAGAAATCAGTGCTGTTCTCTCTTGCAGATGGCTGATCTTCTGGGCTATCCAACTCATGCAAGCTACATCACGGATGTAAGAAACAATTAAATTGTGGGGCTTGGTGAATGTGAAAACTATCCTACAATGGGAACATCTTTTCGAAGAAATTAATATCTGATAACAATGGAGTAATCATGTCAAGTGTTTCTTTCATTGCTACTCACCTGTTAAAAAAATTGTTTTACACCCTGAGCAAGACTTGAACCCATGCCTTGCTGTTGCTAGTCAGGTGTGCTAAATGCCACTTTTCTGGCCGCCCACCCACACGGCCCTTTTTCCCTTTCAGTCAGGTTGTTTACTTACGAGGGCAATCATCCTTAACCCACTTAGGGATGCGGCTCGTCAAGCTGGCCGCAATCCTACAAGTCCCTCAAAGGGCACAGGTTTTGCATTGGTGAGGCTTCTACTTGGGCTGCCGCTGGCTTGCCAGATTGATTAATAATTAAAGTTTTAGGCCATTGGTCATCAGATTGCTAACAGGTGTACATCTGTGCACCTAGTAATGTTTTACTTTCTGCCTCCCCATGCATGACCAGCGTTTCCTGTTAACCGTCTGTCTTTTGCAATTTCTAAAGTTCTTTCGCTTGGGAGGATCAGTGGTGCAGCCACTTCCTCAAGCTGTTACGTTAAATGGGCTAGCCAACTGAAGATCCCTGAGCTGAGTGTTTCTCCATTCAAGTGTTTCCTGCCTTTGTAGAAACAGGGTTTTAGGAATTGATCAACAAGAGAACAACACGTCAGTAATCTGCTGCAATGCTAGTTTGGTGGTCCAAGATGTACTGCATGTACAGGTTAGCATGTCATAGGTCAAGTCCTTCTCAGGGCATAAAACTGATTTTCCTGGTGGGTGTGTTGGAAGCTTAAGAGTTTCATGTTTTTACTTTGGTTGTTGTATCATTTTTCTAAGTCTTTCATTGCCTTGAAAACTGTTTCTACATTTTCATTGAAATATATGGCTTACCAATACATTTTTGGGTACATGTAAATGCAGTAGAAAATAGGTTAATAATAAAGGAAGCTGGCATTCTGTAGCATAGAAGGTGATTATTACGAAGTTAGTGAATGTACAGTGTTCTCATGATAGAAGGGTGACTCAAGTCAAAGTTTGAGGGCCAGTGGCTGATTTTATGGTCAGACCTTATCAGTCAAGGTACAGTGTAAAATGCATGACAGTTCCTGGAATTCTCAGGCACTGACTTCCTCCAGTGACCTTTTTCATAAATTTGTGACTCCCACTATGCCCCTAATTTCTCCTTTTTCTTTTCAGTTACGCATGTCCAAGACAGCTGAGGCTGTTTCTAGTTTCCTTTCTGAATTATGTGAAAAGTTAAGGCCACTTGGAGAAGCAGATTTAGAAGTAATGCTCCAGCTCAAAGAAGAAGAGGTATTTCTATTCATTATGCAAGTGCACATTGCAAATTCTACAACACTTGCATTTAACCCTTTAAGCCCCGAGGGGTTCCCCATTGACGAGTAAAATCGTCTGGCGTTAGACAGAGTAAAATCTATAAGTGCCATTTGGCACTATCGGGGCTGAAAGGGTTAAACGGGGACATAGTTTTTTCACGCTGTTAGCTTAACCCTTTAAGCCCCGAGGGGTTCCCCATTGACGAGTAAAATCGTCTGGCGTTAGACAGAGTAAAATCTATAAGTGCCATTTGGCACTATCGGGGCTGAAAGGGTTAAAACATAAAATTAAAAACATAAACCATGCAATACTCTGAGAAAACAAAGATAAAAAGCTAAAAAGGTTTGGAGGCTGTGACATATTTAAAGCTGCCATCTCAGATACAACTAACAGTTTAAGTACATGTTCCTGTAACTTTCAATGATTCATGAGTAACATGAATTTAATAAGGGACATGTTATCTTGCAATGTACCTGCAACATTATCAAGAAGTAGTCAGAAAGTTTTGCATTATGGCAGCTGTACTGTATTTTTGAACCAGTTTTCTGGGGAAAGAGCAAATTATGCTCTGTGACTGTGCCACCAAGTAGTTACCCTAGGCTTGTAGTCATTTAATTTTTTTTGTAAGGTCCCAGGGTTCTCATGTCATGCCTTCAGAGGTACTTTTCCATCCATGGCCATTTGCTTTTAATCAACGAGTTGCAAAAAATAGTGGAGACACTTCACCTTCTGGGGGTGTTATTAATTTACCTATTATCTCTCACACTGCAGCCCCCCTCCCCCCTCCTTATCAGTGTTGCTAGCAAGACAAAAAAAATGTTGGAAACTTAAACAGTCAACGTTGAAAGGGGGAGAGGGGAGGGGAAGTGGGAAAGGGTCAACTTCTAGATACAGCAGGTATTGGAAGCTAGAAAAGGTGTTTTTGAATGAAAAGTGTCTCATCAAAAAAAAAAATTGCAGCTTATTGTAGCTTGCTTCACATTTCTTTCTCTCTGGTCAATTTACAATATCAACTCTGTTCATGAAACCAAATTTCTGTATACTACCCCACCGATGCAGCATCACAGTTTCTTTAGAAACTACCACATTTGTTTATCTGTACCATGTCCATTGTGTCCGTAGTACAAACAGCTTGGATATGAGTTTGATGGTAAAATAAATTACTGGGACATGCGGTACTACATGAACCTCGTGGAAGAAAAAAATTATGCAGTGGACCATAACAAGCTAAAGGAGTACTTTCCTCTTCAGATAGTCACTAAAGGTATGTTTTAGCTGCAGCCCACTTAGTCCCCAAGAGAATGTAGAGCTGTATAGTACATTCCCATGTGTGCTAATTTGTCTTCCCCCTGCGAGCATGCGGAGCCTCTCTAAAACTCAGCAGAGAGCGTGAAAGAGAGGCTTGGCAGATATTGTGTCAGATCTTTTAAGTTGCTGCAGCACAAGTTTCTGGGCTAGTCACTCCGGTCAAACCGGTTTAGGCAGCTCGCGTACATCATTTTTGACAAGGCAAAGGTCAAAATCGAGCCTTCAGTACAAAAGTCAATATGGTGTCTTGGAGTGTGATTGAGACTTGGCCTGGGTTTGAGACTGTCTCCAAGCAACGGCTTGTGCATACTCCTTTCTTTCTTGTCGAGTTAAGAAAGGCTCTGCTGGCAGGGTGATTTGTCTTCTACAATGCATTCAGTATGGCAGCCACATTTGTGGGGGTTCAAATCTTAGGTTTAATGCATCAAAGATTTCCAGCAAATAGGCTTGAAAATAATTTGATTATTGCTCTGTAGATAATGTTCATTCCTTTCTGAACTGATGCAGTTCACATAAGCTTTTATGCAACATTTTGGTAACCATAAAATAGAATTATCTCCTTTCAACCTCAGTGTAACATTTTCATATAAATTATTTCACTTTGCATTGTGTCATTGTTAACACACAAAGCATGTCATCAATCAACACGCTTGTTTGTCAATTGTGGCATGTTGAGTATATGTCTTTTAACATGCTGAGAGTGTCAGCATCAACTTGCATTCAGCATACCATTTCGAACAGTGGACTGAGTGACTTTTTGTTCCAACACACACTTTGGCATCGTGTTTCGTGTGCTCTGTCATTACCTTTGTCCCTGTTTCAGGCTCTGTCAGTCCATTGCAACAGCATAAGTTGCCCAACTAACTGCAAAGATCCTTCCAGCTTTCTTTTCAGTTTATTCAGCAGGTCAAATAATTATATGAGGCTTAACCCATTGACACATTGAACACCAGAGGATGCCCCCAGTTAACAAGGAAAATCTTCTGACATTAGACAGAGTAAAATCTCACTCCAAGGGGTCAATAGGTTAATATATTCTTTAAACAAAAATGAATTCAGTGGAATACTCTACAAGAACATGAAATGAACCTCCTATAGAAGTAAAAAATAGAAGTGCGTGTAAATAATTAGGCAGGGTAGATATGGAGATTGTTAACACTCATTCTCACTGCTAGGAGTCAGTGGGTTAATGCATTGTTCTTCCAACCACAATGCACTGTGCAGTGATCAAAGTGCATTATTCTATACAGGAGCTGGATTAAACACCTACTGTAGCAAAAATATTGTTTTGGCATAACCCAGAATGCTATTTTTTAGTAATAAAAGGGGCAATTTATTTAAGAGTAATGCAAAAAAAAACCCCTCATTTTTACCTTGTATTAATCTTGAACTCTTTGTTCTAGTATGTACATGTCATGTAACCAACAATTAATGTGTGGCAATGTCATATCCTGCTGCTTTTTACTAACTGAGATAATTGTTTTTGTTTTTTTTGACCAGGTCTTTTGGATATCTATCAGGTATGACATTTTACATTTTTCATTGATGGTTTCGTAATATATATAGCCATTGCAAATTAAAGTATCTGTACTTTTTTGTATTTATGTTCAAATTGTTCCCATCCATAGTACACAGTGCTTCATCAAACGGTAAAAAGAGAATATTACTCTGCTTTTCCAGGAACTCCTAGGTTTAGTTTTTGAAAAAATTGAAAGTCCACAGGTGTGGAATGAAGATATACAAATGGTAAGCATACATTCCTTGACCTTAATTTAGTTATATTCTTTTATTTTAGTACTAAGTCTTTGTAGCATCTCACATTGGATAACCATTTGCTTTTAAGCAAATGGTTAAAATTCATGGATTGACTTCTGAACCACTCCCCATTGATGAGTAAAGTTGTTTGGCATTAGACAGAGTAAAATCTATCAAGTCTCACTTC
>OX421457.1:31432586-31435086 GCA_949126865.1 Montipora capitata | reverse complement strand
TTTGGAAACTAGTGTACTGTGAGGTTCAGGTTTGACTCCATTACAGGGTTTAACTCATTCAAGGAAATGTTTTTTTTTAATTTGTAATTTTCAGATTTTGCTGGCCACTTTTGATCAAACAATTCACACTATGGCAAAGGTATGTTTGTTTCAGTTATGTCCATCATAAAAAGTAAAGCTGTCAAAAACAACTTACACGTACCTGTGCACTGATACATACTTTTACTTTTCTTGTTTTCATTTTTTTAAAATAATTATGGTGAAAGTAACTTGGCACTCAAGTCACTTCTCTGGCACTCTACAGAAATAATATTAAAAATAAATTATTCAAGAGAAGTAGAACATTGTTGAAAAAACACCTTATTGGTAGAAGGCAACCAAGGCGTGATGAGACGCATCCAGCCATTGGTCAGAGAGGGACTTTTACCTAGAGTACCTACTTTCAACTCAGCACCATGGTCTTTGGACTAAGCTGCCTCTTTACTGTCTTACTTGATCAGCCCCCTGAAGGTCCCTCTGGGGTGATCTTCAAACACTTTCAATGAGACTTTTTTTGCAGACCTTCGATGTAGGTTGCAGTTTATCAGGATTGTGGCACCGATGCCCTAGTATTCCAAGCAAACCCGCTAATGTCATTGGGGTAGGGTGGGTGGTGTGGTTTGGATATTGTGCAGTTTTTTAGACCCAGCTGCTTTTTCTTCACTTTATGTTCTATTAACTCTTTTGCAGGCAAACACTGCAGAGATCTATGCTAGACTTGCCTCTGAGATTCTCCGTATACCATCTACTCCAGGTAACTTTTCCTTCCTTGAAAAAGTGCATGTTGGTAAAAGATCTTGCCCTCTGAAAATGTTAAAGAGATATTATTTTTCCTGAGAGATTAGTAACATTTTCCTTGGGCTATCACTCAAAGCTGTGCTGTCCTCTTCTACCCCTCCCCTAAGATGTTGAAGGAAAGGGGTTGAGGTCAGGGGATGGGACGTCTCAGTATTGCAATGCATTTGCCTCCTCATCCTGCTGCATTATGTCAACCATCAAGAGAGCGGACAGGTATCATTGCAACCATCAATTTTCCGACGAAGAAAACACTTTTTAGTGATACAGCCATGAGGACTCGTCAACTGAAATACTAAAGGCGTGTTCTCTGTCTGCCTGATGTTGATCCTACTAAAGAGCATGCATTGTGTGTTCTGCTACATGTCAAGGGAAAACCTGGATGTTCCTCAAATACATCCAGCATCTTTGGAGGGGTGGGTGGGGGGAGGGGGCAGAATGCATCTTTAGCCAAAATCTGCAGTGGCTTATCAGGACTGTTGTCAGTAGGAAACCAGTTCTTGCCTGTAATGCATCTGATTGATGATGATGATAAAGGTTGGACTGGAACAACGGAGGTTATTGTGGGGAGAGTAATGTAAGTGAGAAAAGATTTCCCTGCATAAGTCTCTATACCTTTCTTGTTCTTGTCCAACTGGGCTGGTCCTTCTTGCAGGTACCAACATGCCTGCATCATTTGGACATCTTGCCGGAGGCTATGATGCTCAGTACTATGGATACTTGGTAAGACAAGGATGTTTAAGGTTATTATCATCTTAAGGACATGATATTGATGTAACACCGAATTCTTACTACCAGCTAAGCAAAAAAATCTATGAAAGTAGTTAGGAGAATGAACTTTTAGATCATGTGAGTCAAAGGGTTATTGTTCTTTGATGACTACTGGATTTAGGCAGGTATATGAAAGTAATGCAAATGGTAGGAAATAGATATTTTTACTTGATTGGTTGTAGTCTCCTTCGCAGCCGTTATTGGTGTGTCACGCAACGCTTTGAGGGGGCGTTGCGTGACAAAAAACTGCTGTGAAGGTGACTAGATTGGTTGTGCAGTGTCTATTAAAATACTCAGGCACGAATCAACTAACCTTAAGTTCCTGCATCTATGCACGAACTCAACTGAACTATAACAACCAATTGTGCCTTATTGTTTTCAGTGGAGTGAAGTATTTTCAATGGACATGTTTCACACAAGGTTTAAGAAAGAAGGAATTATGAACCCCAAAGTTGGACTGGACTACAGAAAGTTTATATTGCAGCCTGGTGGAACTTTGGTAAGCACTAAAAATCATACTTCATTTCGGCATTAAAAGTTACCGTTAGGATCTTCCCCTGGACCAACCAAATTTCCTATGTTGTGGTTTCATATTTCATCTTGGTTTAAAAACGATCAAACCAGTTTTATTTTGATTTTACTTTGTTTAATATTCATTAACATAATCCGAAGTAAAGGAAAAATAAAAAAAGGAATTTCCTTGAAAAAGTTAAATCCAAGGAAAAAAATCGAACCACAACACTTACATTTCAATACCCACTGGGAGAAAATAGAGCATGTAATCCGGTTGACTGTCCTCTTGTGCTTAATAGAGTGTCATTGTTAGTAGAGAATCGACTTGTTCATTATTCCAGAAGCAGGCAGTTTTCAATGATACAGGAAGTGCCATTGTAAC
>OX421457.1:31390086-31427586 GCA_949126865.1 Montipora capitata | reverse complement strand
TAATCGTTTACTCCACCAAAAGCCATTTTACTAATCGGCCTATTATATTGATTTTAAAGATATTAAACCACACTTGGCAATGAAATTTAAGAAAGAGGTACAAGGCAAATATGCAAGTTCTAACATCGTTTCCTCTATCTTCAGGCAATGAAAATGAAGTCAATCCTAAAGGAAGATGTCACCAAGACTACACAAGTTGCCAAGTCAAAGACAGCACTGACCAAGAAAAGGTAAGATTTGAAGCTCTCTAAACAGCACGATAAAAGACTCGTTATCGTCCTAATAAGACACCTTGGGATGCAAACACTTGACATAACGGGACGGGATGGGATGGGAGTGAATGGAATGAAAGGGATTTCATGGACCCAAATTGACTGCTCATAGTGAGTAAACAAATACACAAGAACCACAAGCGTTACTCAGATCGGACCTTTCATTTAAAGATATATGAAATATTTTGCTTGACAGTGACGTCGCGTCTATTTCCAAAACGCAAAAGCAAAGCAAATTTTGATCAATAAAAGCAAATAGCCCTTTCAAGTTCACAAACATTACTTTTGGTCCCGTTTAGAAAACAATTGCATCAACTATAGATCGAAATTTCCAATACAAATGAAAAGGTGATATCATGTTAGTCATTTATTTTCTTAATCATGTTTTGACGCTGTTTTTGTTTTATTTCTGCTCAGGATTAAGACGTGACTGGACAAGGAAAGTTAAAGAAAGAGAATCAATGAAAAACAAGAAGGACAGACAATTTTCCCTTGAGCAAGTAAAGGTAAGATAAGTTAGTTTGGAAAGAAACACAACCTACGGAGAAGCATGTTTATATTACCGTTTTGACCTATGGTTCCGAGGCCTTATATTTTTATAAAAAGAGCGGCAATAGTAAAGACACATAGGCAAGCAGTTTTTGCGCAGCCGGGCAACAGCTAAACATGCAGCGCGATTAGAAACTGGAGAAATGGTGGAATAATATCATCCATACAATCATCAAGTTGAGGTGTGTGACATTCCTGCGGAAGCCTGGATTGGCAGAGTAGCCCACAGTGACGACTGGTCCATAAGATAATGGTGGTTTCCAAAGAGAGGCGGTCCGCAATGTAGTGGTTGGGGGTCATGAAAGTGTTTTATGACGTCGAATTAGAGTGATAGTGTCGAATTATGATTGGCAACAGCTGGTGCACTCAAACAAATTTCTGTCTTAAAAAGGAGGTGGCCACGTGTTTGCAGTGGGTAGTCGGTAACATTATGATTGGCAATTTGTGGACCAAGAAGTTAATTCCCAGTTAATGGAGAAAAACTATCAAGGCGACACGATGTCAAATTACGATATCATCAGCAGCAACCAGCAGAGCAGCGTCGTCGATGTAAAAGAATGATGGTAATATAGGTGGAGTGAGCTCAAATGATGATTGGCCTCAAAGTTGGAGTTACATGTCAGAACTATTTTAGGACTAAGGTAACATGGATTGAAACGGATTACTTTGAAAACTGACGGCAGATAGACATCTAAAAATGTTTTTTATGACGGTCGTAAAGTCTGATCTGGAGAACTGGCAACCTAGGACATTAAAAAGTGTTGACGGTTTGGTCACGTGGTGGCGCCAAGTATCGAGAGCAGCTTGCATGGTGAATTTCCCCATTAGCTGTCATTTCTGTACATTTGAGACGGAGAGTTAGTTTGGCACGCTTTAGGACGCGCGTGAGATTCGGATAAATGAGGCCTTTACACCATGGGTCAAAATGGTAAGCTATTGCAGGAGAAGTGGACCATAAGAACTAATATGGGGTTAGGGGAAAAGCTGCAAATAGGTGCCGCAAGGGAAATAGCGATAGAAACTGCATGCAATACGATCAAGCATAGATGCGCAGCCACGCAGTAAGAGCCACGCAAAATCCGTGCATTTAGGGAAGCCTTCCTCTATTTCACCTCATAAGTTTTCATATGGTCCTCTTCTTATTCAAAACCATGGAGTTCAAGCAAGAAAGAAAAAGATGGTCGTTGCAGAAGCAAGAAAAGGTGGGATTCAAAACGTATTAACCTGTGGGTTAGGTCCTGCTTTTCATACTCGATGATGCTACGCTGAATGTAAGTTGCTTGCAAGCATAGCTACGGCTACGCATAGTGTGATTACAGTGGAACTTCGTGAATTCAGCCATTGACGCAGGGTGAAATTTTGGTGGTGGGGAAATGGGACGCTGTTAACGCGGACCAACGAATTTGGATCACATAAATTTATGGGAGTAAGTGTTAGCCTGGTGCGGAGTAGTATCGTTTCATAATTCGCAGAAATACGGTTTATAAATTTTGGCTGGTTTTTTTGGGGGGTGGGGAGGGGAGAGGGTTGGCAGGTCAGGAGCATTAGTAGGATTGTGACAGATTTTAATTGGCGAGAAATTAGAGTCCAAACTGGTCTTTTGTTTCAAGAGGGCAGCAGAACTTGTGGATTGGTGTCAAAGTATAATTGAAAGCAACTTGCAGTCCATGAAATTTCATGCACACGAGGAGAGTAGAAGCAGTTGGCAGGGTGCTGTGAATTATGATTTGCCTCAAATGGGAGGAGACACAAAGAGAAAAATTTATATACAGGAAGAAGCATGAAACAAAAATTCTAATCCACAGAAAAAGGTCGTTTCAGTCTTCCAGTAGGGTACATTTAGAAATAAACCTTAAAATGGGACGCCAAAGGTGGTCATGGGTCCTAACAATGAAAACTATGTTTGAGGATGTGAACTTTATGCAACGTTTTTGTTTCACGACTGAAAATTGGTGGGTCAAAACAATGAGGAAACATGAATTTACTGTTTGGTTGTTTGGGGGAGTTCCACTGTGGCCTTCACTTTTCTGTGAGACGCAAAGTAGGCATGCGCGTTAGGATGCGACTAAGACCAGAGTAAGACCTAAACATCAAGGGTTAATACGGTATGTTATATTGGTTTTCAAGATACACTGACAGTGCAACTTTTGATATAACTATCTTCAATTTCGAATTTAGCGAAAAGGATCAATAACAAGCTGAAATGAAAGTCTAGGCTGCGCGGAGTGTTGATTTGCATCGAATGTGCTTCCAAGTCACGGATTCTAAAGCAAACGATTTTGCGAATTAAGCATGCAGTAGCGCAGTAACATATATTTTTAAGGCATATACATTTCCTCTTTCTTCTAGCTAAAATCGATTTTTGTTCAATATACACCAATGAAACTTTTTCTCTACAATCGTAAAGATACAATTCGAAATACCTATGGTCTTTGGCTAGTCTTTTTCTTAGTTATTCTGCAGCTTTCTGAGCGATAAATCGTGAGAAAAAACGTTACTTGATTGACATGATCTGTGTCGGTTTCTAAACGAGCTTCTATTTTTGTCGTTATCGTCATCGTCATCGTCATCGTCATCGTCATTGTTTTATATACCGGTATGAACGACAGAAAATATAATATTGACCTTTTTACGTAACGAATTAAGGACGGTGCCTACTAATTCAAAGGTATTTTTGGGCGGTTTTACTGACTATGCGGGAAAAGCAGATCTTAGCAAGTGTTATTGAAGTCCAAAAAGAAAATTGAGGGTAACCACGGATTTTTCGAAGATATTTAATCAACAATATTTGTAAAAAGCTTTAAATATAAAGCAATTTATGGCGTTCTTTGCCAAATTGAAGCTTAATATCTCTGAAAAATGCATGGTTACCCCCAATTTTCTTTTTGGATACCATGAGCACTTGCTAAGTTCTGCTTTCTCCGCATAGTTTTGAACCGCGCAAAAATATCCCTGTATTAATAAGCACCGCCGATAGGAAATCCGAGTATCTCGAGATGCGCAGAACGTATGCGCAATAACAAAAGTAGGCACCGTCCTTAAGGAAGTAAAATTATTCACGTTTCATTATTTCAAGATTATTTACAATACCCTGCATACAACTTCCTGTATAAAACGAAGAAGGTTCGAAAGCTTTACTCCTTACTAACTACAAAGATGAATCGCAAACGGTAAACCATTTATTTGAAAAGTGTTCCACCGTTGTCAGCTTTTGGAATGAATTCGTGGAATAGTATTGATGTGTATCCAAAAATCATTCGTCTTTACCATGCAGAAAAACATGATTTATGACGTCCTTAAGGTCTATACGACAGATTTTTCTTTATTTACTCAATCGAAACATCATGGTTGTCTGAGATAAAAACAATTAGAAAAATTCCATACCGATTTTTGTTCCTTGTCCTTCAGTTTTAAAAACCGGAATTTTCACTTACGGTGGAGAACAAAACCGCGCTAGTAAGGAGACTGGGATAGCAGAACTGTGACGTTAAAACAAGAACGCATTCTCGTCACCAGAGCCTCGGGTCGACCCAAGGCTCTGGGAAACTCTGCGTAGCAGAACATGCGCCGTATAGGGTTCTTACAGCCAAAAATTGGCTATTTGAGCCTTACGGCGCCTGCTCACTCCTCGTGCTAACATGAATGCACCAATTACAGACGCTTTTGATTGTTCTTCACGAAAACCAATGAGAAGACACTTTGTTTCAGGGTTCCCCAGAGCTCTTCTCTCCCTCAGTCAAGAGAAGAGCTCTGGGGTCGAGATTGAACAAGAACGCAGGAATTTTTAGGGATATAAATTTCGTTCTTTTGTCTAATTTCATCATTGCAACCAAATACAACGCATTTCAGAAGCAGCTTCAGCAACTTTTGAATCTAAAAAAAAAGGAAAATTCGATCCCTGGAAAAATTTTATTCTTGTTTTTACGTCATAGGTCTGCTATCACCAGTCTCCTTACTAGTACGGTTTTGTACCTCACCGGAAGTGAAAATGCCGAGTTTTAAAGGGCTAAAGCTAAGGACACGGAAGGAAAATAGATAAGGAATTTTTCTAATGGTTTAAGTCATCTCCGAAAACCATTATGTTTCGAATGAGTAAATAAAGAAAATCTGTCGTATACACTTAAAGCGTTATTTGTCTTGTTCGATCGCCAACCATCTTATTCTTAGTAAAGCATTGATATAGCACTTTTTTAGCAGAGAAGAAACTAAAAGATATACAGTCTTGATATGAATATCAAAACATTTATTTGTAAAATGTTCCACAGTTGTCAGCCTTTGGAATAAGTTCGTGAAAAAGTGTGAAGGAAGATTACTTTTTTGGAAAAGTGGTCACATTCTGAAGATCTTCGAAGTTGTAAAAGCAAATCGTTGCTGTGAGTGAATTATACTAAGTCGTGATTGTAGACATCGTAATTCGTGATTGTAGGCATCGTAATTCGTGATTGTAGCATCGTAATTGATGTCAATGCAAGTAGGCGTCATCGAATAGAATAGCCCATTTCCGAGTTGCTGCATGCCTCAGTTTCAAGGCGAGTCCTGGTGCACAACCATTCAAATAGAAATGAGTTGCGTATTCTTACGCAAATCAAACTCATTTTGAATAGTTGAGCACCAAGACTCACTTCGAAACCGAGACAAACAACAACTTTTAAAATGCAAAAATTTGGTTTTATCAAAGGAGTTGATAATGTAAATTAGCCACCGTACAGAGATTCTAAAAGCTTTCCAGCTTTTAGAATCTCTGTGCGGTGGCCAATTTACATTATCAACTCTGTTGATAAAACCAAATTTTTGTATACTACTTCCCCACCGACGCAGCACCACAGTTTCTTTAGAAACTACCCCTTCAACTTTTAAAATGGCCTATTTTAGTTTTTTAAGTGCGAAAATAACCTATTTTTGGTCGACGAAGGACACTTAACGTCGTCTGATGAAGATCGATCATGCGTTTTTTCAATCAGAGAAAGAAAGTCGTAGGCCTTTAAAAGCTAATTTCCTCGTCATTTTCTGTCTAATGGGCTGTTTGTTTGTTTGTTTGTTTGGCACAATGATCAGCAGTTCTATCCAATTTGCAAAAAGGAGGGGTGAAAGTAACGTCTAAATATTACCAAGTAGCGACTTAAAAATGCAGATACTGCTCAAGGCGTGAATTTATTTCAAAATTTCAATTTCTTTTTTATAATGTCTGATTCCTGAACGTCATTTCCCCTTGTTATGGCTGAAACCTATCTCTAGCTGGGCAATACCCAAGTCATGAACAGGAATTTCGAACTTAGTTTTGTTTGGCATAGATAATTTATCAGAAAGCGCGCTATTTTTTATCGTTTCATAATTTGTCAGGATTCCGGATCCAGAAACTGAATTAGCTATCGATCCGAATAAGAGGTCTGCACAGACGAAACCCGCTCTTCAACATGTCTAGTATTTTTATTCACGTTTCATATAAAACGAGATACGCTTGAATTTTAATAGATTACTCCATCAAAGACAAAAGCTGATTATTAAATGTTTTCAAGAAAACTTTAGAAGTTCCTTTTCCTTTTCCTTTTCCTTAGAACTTTAATTGAATAGGCCAATTTATTCACTATCACTGAATATTTTTATAGTGCTTTCGAAAGAGCGCGATAGAAATTAGCAGGCGTTACTATATTTGTTATATCTCGGGGATTGCACTGTCAGTATCTGAAAGCCAAAGCCAGTGTTAAAGCACGCCGAAACTCAAATGTCCTCTGTTGATAAAATGAATCTTCCTTTCAAAAGCAAAGATGGGTTACCATGTATAATAATGTCGCGTCGAAATTTCTTTTTTTTGTGAGTTGTGCACGTTTAGCAATATTAGTAAAACTAGCAAAACTAGCAGTCACTGATCTGGAAACGACCGAGCTGTGGCTAGCATGGGTGTATTCTTTATTTTACGTCACAAACTGTGCTGCAATTCAAATCAGTTCATGATGTATAATCAGGAGTAGGTCCAGGCTTCTCACTGTCTCGGTCGTGGGTCACACAATGGCTAATTTTGCTAACAATGCGCGACTTGCGCGCACATAAAAAGCGGCATGTCGAGGCGAGAATGGTAAAATGTTTTTGTTATATAAATTGGAAGATTTTTCTTCTCAACGGAAACTTAGAGTTAAGTGGACTTTAACCTTGCTTGCTTTAGCTGCATGTTTGTTAGCTATTAAAGTGCAAACAACCTCAATTTTTACTTTAGCGAAAGTTAAATATCAAACATCAAACATATATTTACCTTCACTTCTCAAGATTTTACTTTTTATGTGCCGCATAAGGTATGTAAGAGACAGATGCTGGCAATCATTTGTTCCATGGCCGAGGCAGTGAGAGGCGTGGGGCTATTCCTTCGATGACGTCATAAACTACTTTGCATTATAGTTGTTGACGTCATTGAAGGAATAGACCAATACCTCTCACTAGCTCGGCCATGGGACAAATGAATGCCAGCTTTGTTACTCTCTCGTACCTCATTAGGCTTATATGAAGTAAAATATATGTTAGACATTTAACTTTTGCAAAAGAAAGTACTTGGAGGTTAGGTGCACTTTAAAGATAGCTTCAACAAAGTGATGTACTAAGCCAATCGCTTGTGTCATGATGTTTACACTCGAGTTATTGGTTCAGGCGTTTCGATTGCTTATTCCTTGTCTTCATCAGGCGTCATGGTCGTCTAGTTACACTTACCATTTATATTTTCAAGTGTGATTTGGCAATTTTGTCGCATGATGAAAACAAGCCTATGCAAAAAGTCGAAACTTCTTGATCAACAACTTGAGTGAGAATATCGTTAAACACGTTAATTTTGTCAGCAAACGAATCAGTAGCTGTGTCAAAGGATGCAATAATTGTATCTTTTAAATTCGTCTCAATTATAAAAATTCAGTGGTAAATAAACATTTTTGTGGACATGCTTCAACTAAGGTGGACTTTGACCCCTTGTCTAAAATGACACTTACAAAAAATACGGCGTCCCCAATACGCATGCGCCGTATTTTTTTTGAAAAAATAACACGAATATAAAAGGCAGTGCAGAGAACAAGCAAATAAACTTGAGTTTGTCTGATTCTTTATTGATATTCCCTTTCAAATGTTACATACAATCAATTAAGTTTTTATTTATTATTGTCTTAACTTCATTTTTATTCTGACGATTTTTTAAAAAAAATTGGCGCATGCGTACTTTAAGCGCCAATACTTTTTCTAAGTCTTTTGGCGGGAAAATTTGACTAGATTTGCACAGCGTTTCCCCTGACAACAATTTTGACAAAACAAAGAAAAGGTGTTTTCTTAAAGAAAATCTTTGAAGTTACAAACTCAAAAATATGCTACGCTAGAATTTCCTTGCTAGCAAAATCATTAATACTTTGCAGCTTGCTTGTTTAAAAGGGACCTCGAACAAAATGCTTGCAATCCAATTTTCTTCAAGTGTTTGTATTGAAAAACAAAAAAGAATTTTTCACTTTAAAATTTCCCGGGCGCCGCCTTCTTGAATAATTGTAACGCCTTTCGGTTGCCCTTACTGTTTTGAAACAATAGGGCAACCACGACACTTTCCAATTATTCAAGATGGCGGCCCCCCGGAAGTTCGAAAGAAAAACAAGCGTTTTCGAAATATATTTCTGATACAAACACTTTTATTGTAAACAGTATGTTGTGTTGTTTTGGGAGGTTCCCTTTAACACAAAGACTATTTTCTACCGGACAACATTTTTCTAACGCAAAAGAAAAAAAATGCGCGTAGGGATGAAACACTTCGCCGAAAGAAGTGCACCTTTGCACCTTAACATAAATATTTTTGGTTGACGATAAATGTTTCTCCGAAAGAAAAACATATTAAACCATTTTCGCCTCAACATTTTGCTTTTCACGTGCTGTACAAGGTACATGAAGTTGGCAACACTCGCGGTCATTTGACCCAAGACCGAGCGAATGGGAGGCAAGGATCGAGTCCAAAAATGACGTCACAAACTGCTTTGGATTTGTCCTTGAAGAACATTTGCATTCCAAAGCAGTTTATGTCGTCAAATTAAGACTAGATTCAAACCACTCTAAGCTCAATCGTTGGTCCAAATCACAGCAAGTTTTGCTAACTTTACGGAACGTGTGCAACAAATGAAAAACGAAATTTCGTCGCGAAAATATTACGAATGGTAAAATATGGTTTCTTCAGTGAGAACATTGATTATCAACGGGAAATATTTGAGTTTAGGTGCAATTTGAATACCCATGTCTGCTCCCCCAATCAAGATGGCGATAGAAAGCGTAGATAACATCTATTGCGCAAGGCAGCGCTATATACCCAATGCTGTCCAGTAAAAAAAGGTCTCTTATACTAAATACTAAAAAACATAAGCTTATCACAAACTCCAATGTCTGGTTGAAACACTTTGCTTTGTGCTGCTTATTTTCTCAGTTTAATTATAGGCTTTCTTATGATCAAAGTAGGAATTATTCAGACAAAGAATGACAAACTAGGCGGAAGAAAAGATATTGATTTCACAAACCGCTTTAGGTTTTCTTTGATGTCTAATTGTAGCTAAAGTTTGAACAAGAATCGATTGTGGTGTTGGACAATTAGATAAATCTTCATGGAGGAAGCCTTACGCAAGAGAAATGTTTTAAAAAGCGATAAATTCATAGTCAGTATTAGATAATTGTTCCTTACTATCATCATAATCTTAGAAAACATAAGAGAAAAATATGCTTTTTAATAATTAAAATGTTGGAATATTATATTTTAATGGCATAGTTTTTCAATTAACAATTAAAGTTAAAGTTAAAGTAAAACCAAAACTGTCTTGTAAACGAATTGCTGCCCCACCTCATAAGGTTTCCGAGTTAGGTTTCTTTTAAATCATATTTTCATTTAGTGTATTTTTTACGCTACTTTGACCGCACTATTTCTTGAAGTTAAACACGACCCACCTACATACACTGTTGTAGCTATTGATTGTACCTAAACAGGGATCTTAATTTGGACAGAAAATAACCTGAAGGACATTGGCTGTGATCACACTAAGAATTTTTTTGGAGACACTGTAATTCATGTGCAGCGAATTATGTCAATGCGTCCGTGAACATCGTTCAGTACTCTGCTATCGGAAAACGTCTCATCATGACACATGGATTGGATGAAAGCGAAACTATCGACTATCTTTTCAAAGTCTTAAAGAACTGTATCAGCAAGTTTGATTGCTTAATATAAGAAAAGCTTTTCATCAAGCGCGCCAAACTCTTTATCTCTTTGTTTTAATATTTCTAGGACATTTTACCTTTGAGAACTCTCACGACTATAGTGTATTGCTTTATTATCTTTTATAGTTTCAGTTGTTAAGCCGAATGTGATGTGATGTGACGTGAGGTTCAGTCGAAACGTCGTCAAAAAACTTTTCAAACAGTTTCTTAATTTTATAGCCTTGTCTTTTAAGGTGCACCTAACCTTAAAGTATTTTCTTTTGCAAAAGTTAAATGAAACATATAGTTTACCTTTGCTTCTCTAGATTTTACTTTTAATGACTTTTTTGTGCCATGGCCGAGCTAGTGAGCGGAGGTATGGGTCTATTCCTTCAATGACGTCAAGAACTATAATGCAAAGTAGTTTATGACGTCATCGACGGAATAGGCCCATGCCTCGCTCTGTCTCGGTCTTCTCTTCCTTCTTTTATGAGGCACATTAAAAAGTAAAATCTAGAAAAGCAAAGATATGTATTTGATATTTATCCTCTGCTTAAGTAAATATTTTGAGGTTAGGTCCAATTTAAGTATTTTAACAACGTTCTAGCGTTTAACTTACTGTCACAGTGTCAAGTGAAATCTAAAATAACTCCACAAAAAGCGTTAAACTAAGAAATAGCCTAAAAAAACCTATTTCAAATTCGATGAGAAAAGGGAAAGACATTTCAGCATTTGAGAAGAAATAAATTGATCATTGAGGCCTGTCTCGACTGCGTCAAAAAAATTCCAGAAGAGTGCATCAAAGATGCCAAGAAATGCCCAGTTGGTACTCGAATTTAGAAATAAGTGCTGAAATCGTTGCTAAAAATTTGGAAACATTCTCCCGGAGATTTTCCTAAGTATGCTAAATTTTAGGAAAGAATTGTCCTTTCGTTGTTTAGAAATCATCACAAAAGAAAAACATCGAGCTTTTCGAACAAAAAGTACGGAAAAACAACGGTTTTACATTGCTTTGCATTAAACGCAACACTGACTGAAGCTCGTTTCAACCGTGTACTTTTAATTCCACCACGATCATTAAAGAATCTCTGTTTCGGTTTGCTGTTCAGAAAATGTTACTCTAAAAGTTGCCAAAAATGCGAAGAAAGCGCTCAAATAAAAAAACAAGCGAAAAAATGCTTGGGTGCTCGAAATGTAAAAGTGATCAATTTAAAAGTGCCCAGCGCAATCAGGCCCGACCCTTGTAACGCCCAGTTTCATTGTTAGCGAGAAATCAATTCTTTAGTCTCAAACACTGAAATATGTTCTCTTTTTACCACAAAATTTGAAATTGGCCAGGTATGTCAACAATTTATTTTAAATTCACGATAAACTAACAATAAGGAATGAATTGAAATTTATGTGATTCATGTGATTCATGCGATTCGCGACGATTAGTCTTCATTAAAGTCGCTTAATATAATTTAGTACTAGTCTTTCAGGAGATTGCTTATAGTCTCTTGCATGATTAATCTATTTTCTGACATCGTAATTCAAATCCATCAAGTCGAGTTTAATTATTGTAAAAAGGTGGTTTGCAACCAATCTCTAGAGACACAGATAACAATGCTACAATATACCTATTTACAGTTGTTTGCTTAGTTACCTGGCCTTTAAATGAAAATGAGGCTGGTGTTGACCTTGTTATGACACAGACCTCCCTCCTTTTCTTATGTTAATGATGTTGTTGTCATGCTAATTAGTAAGAATTTACATAAGAAAAGCAGTGAGGTTTCTATCAAACAAAGGTCAACTGCAGCCTCACTTTCATTCATAGCCGAGGTAGCTAAGCACGCAACTGTAAAATGGACTATTAAAGTACAGTTGCTGGTGGACGAACGTCAAGTCATAGGCCCCCTTCGGAAAATACCATAATACTTTGTTTGTCCCCCCAAATTTTGCATAAGCATTGTTTTTGTTTTCTCTTGGGACGTACAATGGTCCCAAGAGAAAACAAAAACAATGCTTATGCAAAATTTGGGGGGACAAAAAAAGAGTATTATGGTATTTTCCCAAGTGGCCTATTGCCGCCATGTTTTTGGACGAAAACTAAAGATCTCTCATTAGTTCCTTTTGTTCGTCCACCAGCAATTGAACATTAATATGTGTGTCTCCAGAGATTGGTTGCAAACCGTCTATTCCCAAGAAAGATGGCAGCTCGAATTTAACCGAATCTTAGGCAAATGAGATGTGAAAACAGTGTTGGCTTAACAGCCCACATTCGTTATATTAAAGTTCAGTTCTAAACAAAAGGCATCATCTGGAGGCTCCGGAGAATAAACTACAACACATCCTTATATTTATTCCCCAGATCCTTGAGATGATGACTTTTGTTTAGGACTAAATTTTAATATATCGAAAGTGGGCTATTACCGCAAGATTTTAATATCTTTAGCAGTGTATTTGGGGTTTGTAAACGAATCATTAAGCAGAAATATCTAACACTTCAACAAAGTTTAGGGAAAAGGCTTTGCTGCGCACCAGACATAAGAATTTCATGATAAACTTATATAGTAATCGATGTCGCGAACAAGTTGACATTTTTAAGGAGGTACCAATAATTCAGCTTATCGCTTGGTCAATAGGTATATATCGTAGGTTAAATTTAAAATGTTATTTTACCGTCAAGTGTTTTGTTTCTAAAATACATTATAAAAGAAAAAAATGCAAGATTTTTCTAATCAGCTTTGTCAATGGTTCGGTGGAATCCATTTAGCTTCAATACACGAGTGATAACTCGCTAAGTCAGTTTGTCCAGACCCAAATGACTCTAGGTCCTTGGGATGTATCGTTGGTAATGAAACAAAATGAAATTTTGATAATATGAACTTAGGTGATCTTCACAGTCTTGTATTAAGTAGGCCATTTCAATATTCTGAGAAAAGGTATTACTTCGATTTTGGTATATCGGACACAGTAATCATGAATTAACAATTTTCGAGAGCTGTTGTGTTTTCACTTATTCTTGTGCATGGCTTTTGTTCCTGTAGTTTTTAGTAGGTCATTTGTATTTTCCGGTATTTTTTTTCACCAAAAAGCAAAAGCTCTGGTTTGTGATCCGAAGAAGGCGACGTCATTGGCTCAGAAGACTGTATAATGTGATAAGTTTTTATCCAGAAGCTTGTCGATTTTATCAGCGAGGAAAAGTCAGCTTGGCTAGATCTTTTATCAGTCCTATGACGATGTTAAATAATTTGTTTGGCAAGTCAGAAAATTAGTCCTATACAATTCCTCAACCACAGTACTAGAACCTCTCTCAAAAAAGCTCATTATTACGCTCTCACTTTGACTTACGAAAGTGAAGTTTAAAAATTACTTTAACAGAAAGATTTAATGAACTTCTTCGTTTTAGTTCTAATCTTTTATAGCGGTTTACTTCTCTTTCCATTTAAACGTTTCGAAAAGAAAGTTTCAAACATTCCTGCTCTCAGTTTTAAGACGGAAACACTGGACTTACAAAGTAGAGACTTGTAGTATTACTCGACTATGGAGGTTATGACTCGTGTCTGGATTCTCTCAATACCAAGTTGTGTCAAAATTGTGGTCCTGTGGGGGATCCTGAGATAACGCGCAAAGGAAAACTCCTATCTCCCCACTGGGGATGGTTGTTCAGGGCTAACTTTCATATCAACAAATTATCTAGTGTCATTTAATTTTAGGAATAAGACAACCGAACGTTGTATTAAACTTAAAAATGTTTGGTGTGTAGCCAGGCATGTTAAAAATATAATAAAAAGGTCGACACTGGCTAAAATATTGTGTTGGACGTTTCGGCAACTGCTGTTGCCTTCCTCAGCAGGGATGAAAAATGCCGTTAGATTTTTGCATTTTTCATCCCTGCTGAGGAAGGCAACAGCAGTTGCCGAAACGTCCAACACAATATTTTAGCCAGTGTCAACCTTTTTATTATATTTTTTTGTATTAAACTTGTTTCGCTTATCTTATTCTTAAGTAATGATCCGTGTAAGGTGGATAGCAATTTCCTTTGTTATGCGGCAACGGGGCTTTCCCCACATAGGAATGTTATCATTTTTACACAGAGAATGCATAAACCTACAGGAAGGCAGTTAACGCAATAAAATTCATTTACAGCCCACTTTGAAAGGGTGTTTTTTTGTGTTAAAAGATTTTGACCAATCACAAGAGTTGAAAACAAAAGCCAAGAAACGTTTACAATTTTTCATGTTCCACACATACGATTTCTGTGGAATTCATTTAAACTGAGACCAGATGAAAGATGGAAGATGGTTGGAAAGTAAGGATGAATATAATACTGCTTTATGAAGTTTTGTTAACCGTTTGCTGTTTAAGCCAATCAGAAGTACAGACAATAGAAAAGTTATCACCTTTTGCATACCAATTGAATTCCAACATGTTCGTTGCCGTTGTTGCTATCGTTCTTATCTGGACCGTTTCTTAAATGTTTATCTAAATTTAATCTAATTAAATTAAATTTTGAGAAGAAATGCAAGTGCTTTAATTTTCTTAGTCCTTCGGTCTTCCTTTTCAATATTTAAGTACTTTTCGAAATGGAAAAAAATCATTCTCAGTTTCTCTTAAGCCTGATGATTATGTGAAATATTCTCCGGACGCATTGCGATTTCAATGATTCTAAACGCGACTGATCATCGCAGTTGTGAGCAACTTGAATAGTTGCAGAAGAAGCCAAGCTTTTTAGAAGCTCAAACCAATTTCAACATCCCAAAGAAACTGTGGTATTACAAGGCTTGAAACTACACAACAGTTTCACGTAACCGCAATCTTATGGTACCATATGAAACATAAATTATTGCTAAACAAGATGCACTCGGTTACGCGCCGATCAAATCAAAACTTCAAAATCACCCCCCCCCCCCCCCCTTCCGGCCAAACCCCGGGCATTTGACCTTTGCATAGGTAGAAACACGTGTTTGGACGAGATGGAAGAGCTTAAAGGAAGAGATATAGCATTTGTGAGCGATTGGCTTACAAAAATGGTCTTCAAGAGTTGCCTTCAGTCAAAGGAATTTTGGCTGCGTAATTCGTCTTTGTCATACTATAGAGTGAATACAATATGGTACGTTTTCACACCCCTATTTCATTGTTAAAGCTCTGAAAGCTGCACGTTTCTGTTACAGGTAATCAACCGACACTGAACAATTTAAAATACATGCAGTCGTAAACGCTCTAGGCTCTCTTCATAGTGCTGATAAGTTTACAGTCGTTAAACAACCTCTGCCGTGTTTCGCAGTTAGAGCAGCTTATCCTTGGTTATTGACATTGTCCGAATCAATTAATTCAATTTTCAAGTCATTTTTAATAGTTTCAATATTAAAGTTGTGTTTTTGTAGTAACTCGAGTCAGGTAAAAACGGCATCATCATATAAGGGTCACGAAACATGTGTTGGCATGTTTATACAAGACGACAGGAGGGTTTGACAGACAAATCCGACGATAGGCCCTAGGGGGCGGGAATTTGAACGAACCAATCTTCAAAAGTTCAAATGCCCAGGGTTTGGCCGGGGGAGGGGATGTTGAAGTCTGCATTATGCAACGTAATACGTTACCATAGCAACATGAGAGCCACCTGAAAACACTTTATGTTTTGTATGGAAACGCTTATATCTCAAACTCAGTGACCTCCATTTTTCCTCGCTGAGAACTGAGTGATCAGCAGACGTAAGTGAAACTCTTTTGCAAAGTTAAAAAATCTCTGGAACGGGTTGAGAACCACCTTAAATTTTCCAGTAGGGACAGCAGTTCTGAATCGGCTTCAGAGAATTTTTAAATTTAGAGTTTCGATTTAGACTGCTAATTACTTTCCAGCAATAAAAAAATGGGTTACCGTATTTATCTTTGGGCTATAAGCTGTTTTAAAGACAAATCATAGGGTGTTTTTAGATGGATCACCTGTTGCTATGGTAACTTACACGTCACCCTATTGAGCACAGTTGCTGTTTTACATGACACCATAACATAGCTGCTTGATGATACGGTATTGTAGAATCAATCCTTTTAAATGAACAGTGTGATGAAAGTGGTTCGAGCCTCCTGAATTATAAATACAGATCCCGTTCAAGGCTGGAATTTTTTTTGGTGTCCTTTGCAACTGTTCGAATAGCTCGCAGCTGCAATGATCATTCTTGCTTAGAATCAGTTATTATTGTTATTATTATTATTATTATTTGTACGTTAGCTGTTTTTATAGCTGTTTCATATGTTGCTGCCAATCTTAACGGTAGATTTTCGTTCATGTTAAGGTAATTAGAATCCATTTTAAATATATTTTTCATCGACCAGTACCTCCTTAAAATTCTCAACCCTGTTGCTACACCAACTAAAGATAACATTACAACTTATATATCTAGACACTGAGCGATCAATCTTAATATTTTTGCGTCCGAAACACTAAAACATCCAACTTTCATAGAAACCAATAAAATTGGAAGAATATCTCTACCATTTTGGTTATTTGCCTGGACAAGTTTAAAAAAATCCGAGTCACTAGGTAAGAAACCTGACTGAATGAATCAATGATCGCGCAATGTTGAAATGGTGACTAAGAAAAATTCTTATCTCTTACGTTATATTATTTCAAAAGTAGTACTTGAACTCCATTCGGATGTCAACCGCCTTATGTGAAGGTCCATAAAAAAATCGGGAATAAGTATAACACCTTTCTGTCCATTTTCCATCTTGCAGATTCTTCATATATCATCTCTCTTGAGCAGAGTTGCAGTGTTCACTTCCACGACTTGGTGAACTTCAGACAAATAGCTGCTACATTTTAAAAACCGATTCTAGAGAATTAAACTTTAACGAAATTTTCGGTAGCCACCATTTCGAAGTAAAAATACACTATAGTTCTTATCTTTGTCGACTTTCCTTCCGATTCCTCGTATCATCTTCTCTCTTGATTTAGCTGTGACCGTCTTTTTTGAACTCTTCTTATATCTTGAAATTGTCCTAAAAATATGAGTAAATACAATAGATTAGTCGAAGTGCGCCAAGTGGGAAACAGATTGAAGGAATAATTTTGGAACAAATGCTCCTCCGTTCAACTCAGGTAAAAGTTTTATTTACCTGAACTCGGCAATTTAATATCGTAGTTTTCCTTTCATTCCTCATAGTTATAGCTGATCCTTTTCTGTGAACAAAAATGAGTAAGACAGGTGATTAGATTTGAATTTCACACAATGTAACACGCTATATCCTTTCCGGGTAGATAACACGAACTGGCACGGACATGTTATTTCAAGACTTTTTATTTTCTTGCATGAAAATTAGGACGAAAAAACAAAATTTTCCACTAAAACGTTGCCTTTTAGAAAGAAGGACAAAGCATCCTTTAATTAGTCGAAAAAAATTGATATACAATTCGAGAGAATTCATGTCGAAGCTAAATTTCAAAAAGTCACAAGCTAGTAGTAAAAGCACGTGTTGTATTCGCAAAGTAAAGTTTGCTTGCTTCTTGTGTCGTTCAACGAAACATTAAATAAAAGTTCTAAATCAGTGCCATAACTTACCTGCTTTGAATAAAAAAGGAAACAGTCATGCTTCTTCCCTCTGAGCGCAAACACTCCCTAAAAGTTCCGTTACAATTTTGGATTAGAGCAGCTTAGCACAGCACAGCCCAGCACATCTTGCCACCGCGACGGTCAGTGAAAAATGAGAAAAAAATTTGCAATTTGTGTTGAATATGGATTAGGTCGACGAGGACCAATCACTGACGAGTACGTCATCATTTGAATAAAAAGCTTTTGTTATGCAAATGTAGTGCACGAACTGTGAAAGACCGGAAAACGCATTTCAAAGGTATTAAGGCTGTTTTTCAAGCAGTTTGCTTCAATATTCTTCCTTTTTCTAACACATCTTTCAAGGAAAAAACAGAAAAACCGTAAAAAAAAAAAAAAAAAAAAAAAAAAGGAAAGCATAAAAAAGGTCGAAACAATTTTAAGAGAATCCTTCGTTTCCACCAGGGAGATCGAGTGGCCCTCAAATCTGACACTCTCGCGCTTATTGATTGAGCTATGGAAGAGTATTTGCGGCTGTTGCTTCTTCATACCGCGCTTTTTTAAACACCCAAAATAGCGCTGCAAGAAAAAGACCGTCAGGAGGCAAAAAGTATAATGGTATAATATATGTCAAGACTAAAAATGAATAAGAACGTGTAACATTGCACTAAATGATGAGGGCATACTTGGAAAAAAAAAAGAAGAAGCAAGTATTGGAAAATATAAGAGTAGAACCCGCACTTCTATTTTCATAATGATGGGGCATGATCATTTGACCATCGAGAACTTCGATACGATAATGAGAATTGTTAACAAATTTGAACTGATATGAAATTACTGTAGCTTGAACCCAATTCTGCATGCCAAATTTTATTTTATGATGCCTGAATCAGTTAAAAGTGAAGACTGATTTACTCATCGGAAAGAGTCATTATTTTGAGAGATGAAAACAAGTTTGTCATTCCAACCATGAAAGCGCCAACTTGCACCATTGAAACTTAAATGTCAACTCTTCTCATCAGATTAGACAGGGAATTCAGTGGTCAGTTTTACCTGTGGAGAATATACTTATGACTATATATGAATTGATATCAAATGTACAACGCGGAAGGATTTGATGCGATACAAGGGCGTTCAGGACCTTGGCACTTGTTCCCAGGGCTCAGTAGAGGACCTCAAAGTTCTTCACTAAACTATGGAAATTAGGGACCAGATGGATATGGATGTTGTATCATGTCATTTTCAGATAGTGTCCCCCTCCGTTTACGGTCGATTATCCAATTCAACTTACATGAAGTAGACTTTGGTATACTTGAAAGAAAAACAGCTTAAGAAATGGGCTGACGCGAGAATTGAACCACGGATCTCGGGCATCAAAGGCGACTGAAATTCTACTGCACCAACATGACAGGGGTAAATTTTTACCGAAATTTTAACACCAGTACAGTTGCAGCCAAAGCAGAAATTAAAAAATCCTGTCAAAAGAAAGATTTCAGTTCCCCCAGTCTGTTTGTCTTGTTTGAACCCCTTGAAACGGCGGCATTCAGAAAGATTATCGCACTGTCCGGTCGGTCTTAAATAAATTTCAAAATTAAACTTAACGTAGCACGCCTTGATACCTAAAAAAGACTTGCATGAATCTTCCGATGAATGGAACAAGCGATTATCCCCGGAGTTTGGGTTTGGCAGGGAACTGTAGCCACATGAGCAGCACAGCGCAACACATGTTGCCACCACGACGGTCAGTGAAAAATGAGAAAAATAATTGCAATTTGTGCTGAATATGGATTAGATCGAGGAGGACCAATCATTGACAAGTACGTCATTTATTTGAATAAATTATGTAAATCGCTCACTGACGCGTATATTGATTGAGCTATGGAGGACTGTTTGCGGTTGTATGCTCTTCATATCGCGCTTTTTCAAACACCCGACTAGAAATCAATGAGAACGTGTAATATTGCACCAAATAATGAGATATTTGAAAAAAAGAAGAAGAAGAAGAAAGCTCGCGTGTTGAACCCGCAATACCCGCTTCATAATGACGGAGCATTTGTATTTGTCCACCGAGAACCTCATGACAATAATAAGAATTGTTAATAAATTTGAACTGATATGAAATTACTGTAGCTTGAACACCGGCAATTCTGCATGCCAAATTATATTTATTTATGCCTGAATCGGTTAAAAGTGAAGACTGCTTTATTTATCGGAAAGATTTGTTATTTTGAGAGATGGAAACAAGTTGTCACTCCAACCGTGAAAGCGGCAACTTGCACCATTGAATCTCATTAGATTGGGCAAGGAACTCAGTGGTCAGTTTTATCTGTGGAGAATCGTGCCCTTTGCCTATACTCATCATGACTATATATGAATTGATATCAAATGTACAACGCGGAAGGATTTGATGCGATAAATATTCTAGGTCTTTCATTGACTAAGAAGGCTCTGTCTTCAATTATGATACAAGGAATGGAGACGGGAAAACACCGTCGTGCCTTATTTGATACAAGGGCGTTCAGGACCTTGGCACTTGTTCCCAGGGCTCAGTAGAGGACCTCAAAGTTCACTCAAAGTTAAATCCACCTTCATTAAACTATGGAAATTAGGGAACAGATGGAAATGGATGTTGTATCATGTAATTTTCAGATAGTGTCCCCCTCCGTTTACGGTCGATAATCCAATTCAACTTACATGAAGTAGACTTTGGTACACTTGAAAAAAAAAAAAACTTAAGAAATGGGCTGACGCGAGAATTGATCCACGGATCTCGGGCATCCAAGGCGACTGAAATTCTACTGCACCAACATGACAGGAATAACGTTCTACCGAAATTTTAACACCAATACAGTTGCAACCAAAGCAGCAATTAAAAAATCCTGTCAAAAGAAAGATTTCAGTTCCCCCCGTCTGTAACAACTTGCAACTTGCACCATTGAATCTCATTAGTTTGGGCAAGGAACTCAGTGGTCAGTTTTATCTGTGGAGAATCGTGCCCTTTGCCTATACTCATCATGACTATATATGAATTGATATCAAATGTACAACGCGGAAGGATTTGATGCGATAAATATTCTAGGTCTTTCATTGACTAAGAAGGCTCTGTCTTCAATTATGATACAAGGAATGGAGACGGGAAAGACACCGTCGTGCCTTATTTGATACAAGGGCGTTCAGGACCTTGGCACTTGTTCCCAGGGCTCAGTAGAGGACCTCAAAGTTCACTCAAAGTTAAATCCACCTTCATTAAACTATGGAAATTAGGGAACAGATGGAAATGGATGTTGTATCATGTAATTTTCAGATAGTGTCCCCCTCCGTTTACGGTCGATAATCCAATTCAACTTACATGAAGTAGACTTTGGTACACTTGAAAGAAAAACAACTCAAGAAATGGGCTGACGCGAGAATTGAACCACGGATCTCGGGCATCAAAGGTGACTGAACTTCTACTGCACCAACACGACAGGAATAACGTTCTACCGAAATCTTAACACCAATAGAGTTGCAGCCAAAACTGCAATATTGAAAAATCCTGTCAAAAGAAAGATTTCAGTTTCCCCCGTCTGTTTGTCTTGTTTGAACCCCTTGAAACGGCGGCATTCAGAAACATTATCTCACTGTCCGGTGGGTCTTAAATAAATTTCAAAATTAAACTTAACGTAGCACGCCTTGATACCTAAAAAAGACTTGCATGAATCTTCCGATGAATGGAACAAGCGATTATCCCCGGAGTTTGGGTTTGGCAGGGAACTGTAGCCACGTGAACAGCACAGCGCAACACATGTTGCCACCACGACGGTAAGTGAAAAATGAGAAAAATAATTGTAATTTGTGCTGAATATGGATTAGATTGAGGAGGACCAATCATTGACAAGTACGTCATTTATTTGAATAAATTATGTAAATCGCTCACTGACGCGTATATTGATTGAGCTATGGAGGACTGTTTGCGGTTGTATGCTCTTCATATCGCGCTTTTTCAAACACCCGACAAGAAATTAATGAGAACCTGTAATATTGCACCAAGTAATGAGATATTTGAAAAAAAGAAGAAGGAGAAGAAGAAAGCTCGCGTGTTGAACCCGCACTACCAGCTTCATAATGACGGAGCATTTGTATTTGTCCACCGAGAACCTCATGACAATAACAAGAATTGTTAATACATTTGAACTGATATGAAAGTACTGTAGCTTGAACACAATTCTGCATGCCAAATTATATTTATTTATGCCTGAATCAGTTAAAAATGAAGACTAGTTTACTCATCAGAAAGAGCTAGTTGTTATTTTGAGAGATGGAAACAAGTTATGACTCCAATGAAGCGCAAACGTCTGAAACTTGCACCATTGAGACTTCGTCAGTTTTAATTTTCTCCACCTCCTCCTGTTGTCTCTTCTACTTATCCGTCTCATCAGATTAGACAGGGAACTCAGTTGTCAAATTTACTTGTGGAGAATCGTGTCCTTTGCTTGTATTCACGACTGTACACGAGTTGATATCAAATGTAACACGGAGAGATTTGATGCGATAATTGTTAATTCCAGGTTTTTTATTGACTAAGACGGCTCTGTCGGTAATTATGATACAAAGACTATAGCCAGGCAAGACATCCTCGTGCCTCATTTGATACAAGCGAAGCGTTCAGGACCTTGGCACTAGTTCCCAGGGCTCAGAAGATCCTGTCTCTTTCACTCAAAGTTTAATCCACCTTCATAAATTAGGGAACAGCTAGCTGATTATAAATGTTGTATCGTGTAATTTTCAGATAATGTCCCTCTACCTTTACGGTCGATAATCGCATTCAACTTACATAAAGCAGACTTTCGTAGTCTTGAAAGAAAAACAACTCCAGGAGAAGCCTGATACGAGAATTGAACCAGGGATCTCCGACGTCAGAGGCGACTCAAATTCCGCTACACCAGCTTGAAACGGATAAGAATTTGGTGTATTTTTAACAAGAATTAATAGTCGCATTCAAAATAGTAACCAAATTAGCCTGTCTTAAGGAAGATCTCAGTTCCCTTATCTATTTGTCTTGTTTGAACCCCTTAAAGGCATTCAGGCATGATATCTCACTGTCCAGTCAGCCTTAAATAAATTTTAAAATTAAGTAACGGCAGCACGCCTTGATACCTAAAAATTCATTGCATCTCCCGAGGAAATCGGTTATCCCCGGAGTTCAGTTTTGGGAAGGAGCTCTAGTTACATGAGCAGCACAGTGCAACACATGTTGCCTCCACGCTGGTCAGCGAAAAATGAGAAAAAAAATTACAATTTGTGTTGAATATGGATTAGGTCGACGGGGACCAATCACTGACAAGTACGTCATTCATTTGAATAAAATGCTTTTGTTATGCAAATGTAGTGCACGAACTGTGAAAGACCGGAAAACAAGTTACAAAGGCATAATTGCTGTTTTCAAGCAGTTTGCTTCAATGTTCTTCCTATTTCTAACATTTATATCAAATAAAAAAAGAAAAACACTTAAAATACAAAACAAAAGAAAAAAGAAAAGAGAAAGCCATAAACAGGAAAGAATGCTTTTTATTGAGTGACTCCAACGTCTACATCAGAGAGAACTCGATTCGTCGTTCAAATCTCTCACGGAAGTGTTTATTAACTAAACTATCGAGGACGAGTTGCGGCTTTGTGGTCTTGATACCGCCTCCACTCAAACATCCAGAATAGCACTGCAAGAAAGAAAGAAAGAGTTAGGAGGCAAAAAGTAATGGTATAATGTATTTCAAGACAAGAAAATTGAATTGGAAGGTGCATTATTGCACTTTATTATTGACGCATATTTAAAACAAAAAAATAAAATAATAATAATAGGAGCACGGAAGTTAGTAGAATGAAGTATTGGAAAACGCATGTTTTGTACCCGCACTATTTACGTCATAGCGACGCAGCATGTACATAAGACCATCGAGAATTTCAATATAGAGCGTTTTCACATGACGTCACGGCGGCCATGTTGGTGTTCCAAAACCAAGGAATGGCGGCCATGATGGTGTACAAACTAATCCTCCGGGAATTGAACTCTATTTTTATGCAAATACTATCATTTGTTTCAGTAATCCAATATGGCTGCTGGTCACGTGAGTGAAAATGCTCTATATAGTGGGTGGAATTGTTAATAACTTAGAACTGATAACTGGAGCTTGAACACAATTCTGAATGCCAAATTATTTCGTTTGTTTGTTTCATGTTAGGATTTAAGACTGGTTTACACATCGGAAAGAGTTGTTATTTTGAGAGATGGAAACAAGTCGTCACTCCAACCGTGAAAACGCAAACTTGCACCATTGAAACTTCACCAGTTTTAACCTCCTCCTTCTGTTGTCTCGTCTACTTATATCCTTCTCACCAGGGAACAGGGAACTCAATTGTCAGAATCGTGCCCTTTGCTATATACTCATGATTGTACATTAGTTGATATCAAACGGTACAACACGAAGGGATCTAATGCCATAATTATTCCAGGTTTTTTTATTCACTAAGACGGTTCTGTCTTCAATTATGATACATACTGTACCCGGGAAAGACATAGTCCTGCCTCATTTGATACAAGAGCGTTCAGGACTTGACACTTGTTCCCAGGGCTCAGTAGGACCTGTAAATCCACCTTCATTAAACTTACTATGAACATTTGGGAACAGAACCTTTCTCCCAAATGGATATGGATGTTGTATCTTGTAATTTTCAGATAATGTCCTCCTCCCTTTGAGGTCTCACTGTCCAGAAGATCGTCATTAGAGTCGATACTCCAATTCAACTTAGATGAAGCAAGCTTTGGTATACTTGAAAGAAAAACAACTACAGAAGAGGCCTGACATGACAATTGAACCAGGGATCTCGGGCGTCAACGGCGACCCAATTTCCACTACACCACCCTGAGACGGACAAGAACCTGGCGAATTTTTAACAGCAGCACAGTTGCAGCCAAAATCGATAATCACCTTTGAAGATCCTTATAATTCTTTATTGTCGTTTTAGGTGCACAAACCTTTTCTATTTCCACAATCAAAAGTCTTTTATTAGGCATAAGAAAATACTGCCAAAAGAAGACACCTTGCATGGGCCGGGGAATCGAACGGTGGATATCCCCCCTGAGTTTGGGTTGGGTGAGGAGTTTAATCACACAAGCAGTCCCGGCCGATACGTAGAAGAAACACAAAGTTTAAAGTAGTGCTTTGTGTTTATTACTTGCAATATTTCAAAATTTATCCACAAACTATGTATTTATCCCCCACTTTGCAAAGCGTCTGCCTCACGTACATTTGCCGATCTTTAATCGGCACGTTGCCGATCACGGTGCACGCTGCCGATCACGTTGCCGATCACGTTTTAACCCTTTGACTCCAAGGAAAAATCAGCATGTAAATTCTCCTCACAATTTCAATGAAATGTTTTTCAGACAGGTATTGAGAACGAGGGCAATTATCAGATTAACAGGTGTAATCATGATAGACCACCAAATTCTCATGACTACCTAACAAAAATCTATGGTACTAGTTAAGATAATCAAAGTTTCGATCTTGGGTATCACCATTGATAAATACACTGCAGATCTCTTCATTACTTTTACGTTTTATCCGTTTGAATTAAAGTTGCGAATAATAGAAATAAAAAAACTGATCAATGTAGAAATTGAGCCAACGTTTATGAGCTTTCCTGTGTTTGTCTGCAGTTTCTTGTGTCTCTGAGGGAAGGCTTACACAGCGACTATAAGCCCAGGCTAAGTCTCAAGCTCGGCTTCCCAAATAAGTTTCCCATTTAGTCCATAATCAGACTTTTATAGACCTTTTTTCGATATATTTAAATTCAGCTTGAAAGAGAGGTTTACAGGACAAAGAAAAAGGAAAGTGGATGATATGCAATTATTTTTCACATTCAGTCCAACGTGCTTCTATTGTTTTTGTCCTGACTGCCTCACTATCAAGCTGAATATTTGATATTTCGAAAATGGCCTATTTCTAGCTTAGCGGAAAGAGCTGACAAAAGTTATGGCATGGGCATCTTTTCTCATCCCGTGCTCAAAGAACAACTTGCGCATGCGCATCGGCAGAGTCGTCTCAACCCGATAAAAAACCCACAGATTTCCATTTTACGAGGTAAAATTAGGTACAGAATCACGATAAAATTTCAGCGGGTTGGGCAAGCCGTAATTTCAGTCTGGGCTAAAACTCGTCATGGAGTCAAGTGATAACTCTCAATCAAATCGCGTCATTACTGTTGTATACGATTGGTTGGTTCATAATGAACCGTCAAGAAACGCGTATTCTCTCCGGCCCTCAACATCCAACAGATCAACAGCACACTTGTAATTGAAAGCTTCCGCGGAGCAGATAATCCCTTGGATGAACCTTTCCCTTTCGATAAGACAACCTGACAAAGAGGAAAGAACCATCCTGAACCCTGCCACTCCCAGTTGTGGCAGTGATCTTTCACGGGCTACGGGAGGAGCGAATGAGACTCCCGCGGGAGCCCGGTGACCAATCACAGAAAACTAACTTGACGTCATAACGTCACCGAAACCGACCTGCCTTTGTTTTTTGTGGAAAAGGTAGTTTAAAATAGATCGGTCTGTAAAAATGCCGTGACTTAAGGGTAGTATGGGAATTGTAGTCACGGGCTCTTGTCCACAGGGACCGGAGTGATTGCGGAGGAGTGAAAACAATCATAACACTGAGTCAATTTGAGAGATAAATTCTTTTTCAGGCCCTCTCAGTGAAATAAACTTCAACCACCCAAAAGCAATGGTGTATACAAGATTAGCGCTTTTACTCTAAATAAGAGTTGCGCTGAATTCTACAAGTTAAAAATTTTTGCGCATTGTAAACCAGCGCGAGTCAATTCATTAGTTTGTCATAAAAGCACTTCCTGTTCGGTTCCTCCTCTAGGGAGGGTTAAGCTCAATTAAAAAGACCTTGGGACGAGGATTCCCTAGAGTTCTCTTGTTCAAGTCCCGCCAAGAATATGCACTGACTGGACGTGTCTTCAATGTCCTCGCGCTTTGTAAATAATCAACTACTAGCTGCTAGCCTTCATACTGCCGGGTATAAATTAAATTTACTTTCTTCCTTTTTGGACTCATCAAAATGGTCATTCATTACTGCGACCACTTCTTCATGTAACCTCCGAATGTCTTTGTCTTGAATCCCTGTAGACCCACTTAAAAATGGAATTAAACAATATTTATGTTTAATATCTATGTCCCCTTTATAAAATAATTAGGATAGTACGCGCACTCTCATTGGTCAATAGCTGTGTTTAGATGAGAGTATGGAAACACGGATGTGACATCACACGAATTTTGATTGGTTATGTAGTCAGACGCACGTTTTGATTGGCTGGTAGGAAATATGATCGCGTATCAAGAAAATCTGTTTCAATCTAGAAGTAAAAAAAACCCAGCATTTTCCGAATTGTCTTTGAGAAATATTTTATAGAAGCAATAGAGGACTTTTTCCGTGTTTCCATAGACCTTATTCATAAATGGCGGCCAATTTATAATTCTTTTGTCGAAGTGCAAATTAGCCTACCAAGCCTCGATACCATACAGTGAATTGAAAATAATTGCACGCCCGCAAAGACTTGTGGTTGTCGGTGGCCCTTTAAGGACGGTGCCTGCTATTGTTATTGCGCATTCTCGAGATGCTCGGATTTCCTATTGCTGGTGCTTATTAACACAGCGATATTTTTGCGCGGTTCAAAACTATGCGGAGAAAGCAAAACTTAGCAAGTAATCTTGGTACCCAAAAGGAAAATTGGGGGTAACCACGCTTTTTTCAGAGATAATTGAGCTTCAATTTGGAAAAGAACGAAAACACATCGCTTTGTATTTTAGAACTTTTTACAAAGATTGTTGATAAATTATCTTCGAAAAATGCGTGGTTACCCCCAATTTTCTTTTTGGATTTCAATAACAGTTATTAAGATCTGCTTTTCCCGCATATTCAGTAAACCGCGAGAAAATACCTAGTACTACCTACTAGGCACAGTCCCTAAGGAGACTCGAGAGGGTTTCAACACTTAGGAAGACATTCTTTTTAGATCGAATGACGCTACAACACTGTATCACGTAACAGCAATGTTATGGTACCATGTGAAACAACGATTATTTCCAAACAAGCTGTGATCAATATTGTGATGTAATAAGTTACCTTGGCAACAGGAAAGCCCAGCCGAAACACTCTATATTTTGGATTTAGTTGTGCATATCTCAAAAACGAACTCGGTGACCCCCCATTTTTTATTGCTGAAAAGTGATTGAGATATAAGCAACTAAAGACAAAATACAGGGTGTTTTTACAGGGTTTGTCTGTTGCCACGGTGACATAGTACGTCACAATAATGACTGTATCTTGTTCAGCAATAATTCGTGTTTCATTTGGTAGCACAATATTGCTAAAACATGATACAACGTCGTGGTGCCGATCCTTCTAATAAGAGCGTCACTTGGAAGCGTTGAAACTGGTTTGAGCCACCTTAAAGCGGAGAGTTTAAAAGAGAGACTGTAGACTGCGTTCCATTTACGGAAAAAACATGAAAACGGTACCTTACACAGAACCCCATGCAGTGATGTCCTTAAAAACCGAATTCTTCTTTTGACACAACACTGATTGATTCGGACAGAAACAAAAGAAAGATGTTTTTTCTCCTTATCGACCCTGTCCGGCAATAATTAATTATTCAATAATTTGTTCCTAGCATTAGTGTGCTGTTTTTGATGTCATAACGTGAAAACACCTGCCTCCGTTTTTCGCAATCACCAAACATCACTTGATATTAAACGGCAGAAGAGTTTACCGAAAAGGTAGGTTGTGAGTTTTTAGTCCACGTTTATGTTCTCTCTATCTCTTGTCAATGTTTCTATTCTTTCTGGCCTTTCACTACCCTTTTAATATACGCCTTTGCTATTTTAAGTCATCACGAAAAATGCACCGTCGCTGATATAAATATACCGCTGCTATAAATGTTATTTCATTAAAACTCAAGGAACAACACAAAACTAAAATCTTAGCTTAAACCGCGGGAGAAGCCTATAACTAATTTTTTCAAGACGAAATATTCAATTTTTTGTTACCGGCTTAGAACTTTGAAGCCGTAAAAATACTGTATTATGTGAAATGCTTGAGTTAGTTTTCAAAACCTTTGCTAAACGTATGCAAATTTCATCGTTTACAGAGAACCTTTCGGGGAAAAAAGGTTCAGAGAAGTCAACCTTTGATATATTTTTAGGTTAGCGCCATTTAGTAAGCATAGGGTTAGCATAGGGCAGATTGCATATATCTAGCGGCTTATGACTCGGCAGAAACGAATCTTTATTAGAATGAAAGGTGAATCATTAATTATACAAAAAAACTGCATTACTGCCTGACAGCCGGACTTGAACATGGCCGTCAATCGTGAAATGAGAGAGTATACGAAAAGACAATCTTAGCACGCTTTTAACTTAAATCATTATGGCAACTTTCCATCCTTCGAAAAACATTAAATGAGGTAGGCCGAACAATGTGGATTGAAAATAGCCATGATAATAAATGGAAGCATTGTTATGTAAAAAAAACTCTTGCGATAACATGCATGAACTCTGTTAAAAACGCAGTGACAAAAAAACATCAAGCTTTCCTATACCTGGGGTCTGTTTCTCGAAAGTCCCGATATCTTTCCGGGCCAGGGGCCCGTTTCTCGAAAGTTCCGAAACTTCACGGGCCATTTTCGGGTGTAATAATTTCATTTGTATGTCAAGAACGGAGAGGATTTAAGTCGTCAAACTTCACAGTCATTTTGCTTTTTATTACCTTGAAAACGTGTTAAAAGATCAGCTTTTCAAAAGAAGCGGTTGGCAGTTTCACAAATGGCTTTTCGGGCCCGACCCAGCACGACTAGTTTTTGAGAAAACGGCCTTTGAAATGAGGAGTAACAGATATTGACGGTAGACCATATAAAGTAACTAGTATTGATGTATAGTGTTGGCAGATGACGTTGAGTACTGTATTGCATAAGGAATTTTAAGGGGATTTTTTATTTAGTGTACTTGGCCGGAATTGTAACCAAATGTCTAGTTACCAGTCCCCGTCCAGGACCTCGGTCACTATATTTAGCAATTTCCCCTGATTTGCATTTGTTTGTTAGGTAAAATCTAAAATTTCAAATTACGGCATTGACTCTGGCGCTTTCCAATCCCTTAAGCAAACACAGATTGATTCAACTTGACTTAACGTGGAACTCCTTTGAGTACAAAAGCACTAAAGCCTGGTTTTCACTAACGACGCAATCACAAAGAGCAAGCAGAAGAGCCCTTATTTTACCGTGAAAACGGGGTTGATGCAAGAATAAGCACAAGGATCAAACTGTTTTCCTTTTCCTTGTGCTGGCGCTTATGCTTGCGTTCGCTTGCGTCGTGTGAAAACTAAACACAGCATAAGCACAAGGAAATTTGTCGCGTCTGCCCAATTAAAGCACTCGTCCTAGATTCCCTGCGTCTGAACATTGGAACAAAATGGCTGCTTTCGCTTGTGCTTTCTTCGTCGCTAGTGAAAACCAGGCTTAAGATAGTTACTCCAACCACGCAACAGGCCTAAAGAGCATGATTTGGCAATCAGAATTTCTTCAATTCCATGTAACTTGCTTCAATCTTGAGAAATGCACGCGTTCAATGTGTGATTGGTTTAATTTTAACTTTCAGTGATCGGTCGAATCATAGTTAATAGAGTGGACTGGTTTGGAAGCTCGGCCAACATCAAAGGAGCAAACAAAGATACCAAGATTTAGGTTGGAAAGTCCACGACCGTGCACAATCTTTTGTTTTGCGCTCATACACTATGCATGGTTACGTAACCAACACGTTTCTATTGGCTAGTTCCTCAGTACGGAGTAAACAACTATTGTGTTTTGTGCACGGTCAAGGCCAAAAAAGAGAACAAAAACCTACAACAAAGAAATTTGTCAAGTTTCCTAACCATTCCCCTCTATTAACTATGGTCGAATTGTCCGAAATTATACTGGAGAAGAATAACTCTTCTCAGACGAATATTTCGTCTACAATTCGTCTAAATGGTCGAATATATATTTTACAATAACTGCAAAATTCTCGCGCGCTCATTGGCTAATTTTTATTGTCAATAAGCGGACACATGAATTTATAATTTATGCGATAATGACGCGATATTGCTCGCGTCAGATTGAAGTTTCTTGCATTTTTGTCGCGCGTTCTTCTCGTGTTTTGACTTAATTTTGACCCCTCTGCCTTTTTGTTATTGTAAAAAACAAATTGATCTCAGCTATCGCCTCGTGGATCCACATCTACTTTGACAATGTTATGACGAAATTCATGATCAATAACAGGACAGACGCATGAAAAACTGACATCAATTTGTTAACTAGAGACGAATCACTCCTCTAAGACGGATATTTCGTCTGCAATTTGTCTTCATATAAATCCGGTATTTAGACGAATTAGGGACCAAAATTCGTCTTCCATATTGATTCGTCTGTCAGCAGCTAACCGAAGCTAACAACTAAAGACGAATTTTGGTCCACAATTCGTTTCGTCTAAACAACGAATCTATATTTAGACGAATTGTAGACGAAATATCCGTCTTAGACGATTTATTAGGGACCTTTAGATCGGAGAACGAGGGCGACTACGAGTACGATTTTTCTTTTCTGAGCACGCGCACTTCGAAAAATATCGGCCTGATATCGGCCTTTAAACCTTATGCGCACGCCCAGTACGGAAAACTCGTACTAGTAGTCCATCTCGTCCTCCAATCTAAAGGTGCCCATTAGTTTATCCAGTACAAATCGGCCATCACTGAAAGTAGAGAGATTTAGTTACCTAATCAGTTAGCGTAGTTAGCAACGCAAAACGAAGACAAACGCAAAATTACTTTCAACACTCAAATGAAAACCGATGTGTCACTATAATTATAACAGTTTTCTAATTACCCTCTGTAGTTGATCCTCTTTTATAAGATCCCACCGTTGCCGCAGGACGCGAGCGTGTAACGCGTGGAGGTCACAGGATTTCTTTGCCTGTTACACTTTACGTATGAATTTGCAGGGAACCATTTCTTCTTTTCTTCGGTCGATGCACCCAACATATGGTAGCCGGGCATTAGTGCCCTACGAAATTTGCGCAAGCGCAGATCAAATACCTAAAACAAGGCCTTGCTGTATTGGACGAGCGAAAGCGTATCGCTGGTCAATACACCTTGGCCTCAGTTTCAGGTTTTCATATGAAGACCGCACTCTCGGTTGTAAGTTTACAAAGGTACAAACTGGACGGATTTCGAAAACAATTATTGAGTCCTATGTAAAGGGCTATAAATAGCTATCGCTTACGAAAGTTTAAGACTTCCTCTCTTATTGCTTCTTCCACATTCAGGAGCTCTCAACGTTGAATCTCGCTTTTAGATCTCAACACAACAGTTGACTCGACACGAAACACGAAATGTGAAGAAACACCTTTTTTTCACCAACGAAACCGATATCCTTCTTCGTATTAGCCAAGCTTTTTCTCAGAAACATTTCGCAATACTGTCATTTCGTCTTTCATATGGTACGCACTGGTGTGAATTGGATCGAACGGTACGACGTTTGCGCATGCGCGTTCACATACAGACTTTATTTAGACACGGAACAAGACATCAATTACAACGTTAACTACTTTACGGTAAGAAATAAAAATAATTAACAACTGTTTTAAATGACTGCCGTGTAATGATTGTGGCTCAGAAATCACAGCTTTCCAGACACTTCTTGAATCCATGTCGAGTCGCAGCTCCAGAGAGCTGCCCCGCTATAGCTGAATGACCACTTCAAATATAGTTGGTCCGCGGTTTAGGCATGGCTAGCCTTTTCTCTTTATTCTTGAAGTCGTGGGGAGCTTCGCGGTCCTTGAAAATTCTAGTTATATAGTCAGGCGCTAGATTTACGTAATACTTTACAGTGGAGCTGAAGGCCAAAAAGTAAGCATTTTTTATTTACACTTTAGATCATGAACAATAATCTTTTCAACTTTTTTTCTGGTATATCCGTCGCTTTTCCACCTAAAAAAATGTTTTTATTCCAATTTTGGGCCATTAGCAATGTTGCTGAGAATGGAGGAGTCAGCGGTCATTTTTGCAGCTTATGACGTATGATATGAGGGAAGACATACGAGAGCGCCCTATATAGAAGCAGTGTTTCGATAAAATATTTTTGTTAAACGATTCTCTCCGACAAAGCGCCAGCGCGTGCATTATCATCTCTTGAATCTCTTATCCTTCTCAAGCCAGTTGAGTCAAGCCAAGTTTATTCTACTCCATAACCTAACCATAAGCTATTTCAGGAAATGTTTACAATTCAAATCAGGATTCAGAGTGGAGCAAATTAAATTATTTATGAGGTGGAGTCTAGTGGTTTGGCTGTGTATACCAAATATTTGAGTGCTCGAGTCTCGCGAAACCTCGTACCCAGGATCTATACTCTTCTCTTCCCATGGAGCGAGAGAGAATTCATTTTTTTCAAAGTACTTGTTTGAGTCTCCCACTCTATGGGAAGAGAAGAAGAGAGACTCTGGGAAACGAGGTTGGAGTCCCCACCCACGCAAAAGAGAAAGCGGCACCCACTGACGTAACAGTCACCCGAAACGATACCTCGGCTTTGAGCTCTTCTTAGCATTTGACGTATGGCGGAGCGGAAAATCAAAGAATACCGGCATGCAATATAAGCCAACGTATATAAATAGATCTTGCACGTGTGATTATGTAACCTAACAAGGTTTAGGTTTTGTAGTGAGTAGCGAGTTAGCAAACTCAAATGCGGGCCACCCATGCAAACCTGATGTGTCGAAAATTGTAACAATCAACTTTAAAAAAACAGTATGAAAGCGGCTTTGGTGTTGTGAGTACTGGAAGTTCCAGTCTATGCGAACGCACAAAACGTCAAAATTCATTAAATGAACGTCATAACTAATACCATGCTCACCGAAGCATGTTCATTTGCATTGGAAATAGGTTAAGACAGATTTTATTTGCATTAAATCACACACAAACTTCATTTCCCTTTCCAGGTGAATCAACTCAGTTACGATAAGAAGAGCCGTTCTCGGTTTATCAACGACTGCGAACACAATCTAAATCATGTTGCTGACGTTTTCGGGCGAGAAGGTAACTGCTTCAAATTGATACTCCTGAATGTCTTAGTATTTTAAACGTTGTAAATGTGTTGTGCGATACTTAAAGGCACTGATATGGGTCCTTGAATGGAACAGAGAGATGTTTTAAAATTTCTTTTCCAAAGAACAACTATTCGGAATAAATTCAAAAAGAACTAACTACCTAACTAACTGTCCTGTGCATTCCAATCCCTGGATTCTTATTCGAAAGATATCTTTTATCTATTCGCCGGAACAAACCCAGAAAGAATACGATTGGCATACATGGTCACACATACCGAGAAAGTTCGTATTCCAAGACTCCTTATACTAGATTGATCATTAGGTATGAATTTGGCATTCGTGAGTTTGATGCCGGTAGCTTTAGTAAAAGAAATAGTTCTCTTTTAGTTCGAAGCATTTACCTGAGTCAAGCTTTACCAAAACATACATGATTGCGTAGTCAATTACATTAGAACATGAACACTTCTGTCCGTGTAATTATCAAAATTACTGACGGTCAGAACGGACTTTTTTAAGATAACAGTTTTAAAATGACAAATACAGCTCTTCAATCATCATCGAAATAATCATCACTCAAATCAACTTCCTTGGTTGACGTCAACTTTTTTTTGTCGCGTTTAGCTTGTTTCCGGAATCGAATCTTGGGCCAATATCAACGCATTCACGTCATCGATGTCTAGTTTACTATGCGACTGTCACATAGTTGTCATGTATTGAACACGATATAAAACACTTTTGTCGGACAGGACGCGGAATTAAGTAAAGAATAACCTGCGTAGCAGGGGGATTTTATCGCAGCATTATTTAAACACTGGCGAGTAAATTGATGGTTGCTAAAGACTACGGAACAACCATCGATTTACTCGCACGTGTATAAATAATCCCGCGATAAAATATTCCGTCAGCTAACGCAGGCTATGAAATGAAAACAATCCTTTTCTCCTCAGGCTGCGTACTATGATATTATCGAAAAGAACAAAGACAAGCTGGTAGTTATGGATTTCTTCGCCGAGTGGTGTGGACCGTGTCGTAAAATGAAACCTTATTTGCGGGTAAGCTAGAAAAAAGTACATGTAGTGTGATAAAATGACAGCTGTAATCTTAATCTAATAACGCCCAACCTCAACTAAAGACATGCCATCATATCAACGTGATAAATGGTCCCATCCCTAAAGATATTCAACCACACAATGATAGCCCTCTTGCGGCATAATATACAGCACCATAAAAAATGTACCGTTCAGTACCTTTTCTTTGAATGGTCAACAAACTCAAATGTTAGAACCACCTTGTAGAGCATAATAATTAACAGCGCCACAGGAAAGTACTGCTCAGCAGCTTTCAGTTGAATGGTCACACTCTAGGATTACACCCACAGACTCAAAAGATAGAACCACCTTTTACAGCATAATAAACAGCACCACTAAGAAAGGCTAAAAAATGGTGGTGCAGTGTCTTTAAAGCAAACCAAAAGAATGGTGCAGCCACTACATAAATACATAGGGCACTTCAGGATTACATCCACAGACTCAATTTAAGTCAGAACCACCTCATACAGCTTAATAAACAGAACCACAGGAAAGTACTGCTCAGCCCGGGGAAGTTGGGGGACTTCGCACATTAAGGGGTGGGGATGCTTGTCGGAAATTTTGAATTAAACCCCTAAAGGAGACCAATCTAGGCTTCGTCCAGGATTTTTTCACCCCTAAAAGAGACAACATTTAAAGGAGATCTTCACGGCTACATATGATGGCGTTTTCCCCAGAACACCCTAAGGTCCCCCAAGTGAGACCAAAATCCGAAATTTACTCCCCTGAGCGAGACGACGAGCATCCCAATCCCTTTCATATGCGAGGTTACGTCACCAAAACAGGGCTCACAAAATGGTGAAGCAGTGTCTTAAAACCAAACCAAAAGGATTTTTCGGCTATTACATACATACATAGGGGCTTTTCAGGGCCAATGAAACAGAATCAACGAAACAACAGAACAGAACAGCAACAACTATTAAGAATCCCAACAGTTGGGAGTCAAACCAGTTGGCTATTTACAAGTGCAGCTGAGAAGTTGAACCAGGGGCCACCAGGATCAATTTCAACCAGTGGTCAGAACATGTCTTGAACCCGGGATCTTAAGATCTCAAGGCAAGCACCGCAACCACCGGGCCGCACTCCCTCCTTGGACCATTCAACTTAGACGCGGGTAAACAAATGAACCAATAAAACTAAGTACCGTTTGTTAGCCACTCCCCTCCGGGCCATTATCAGGACTTATTTATAATGGTGCTTGGGGGAAAATCTCGCCATACTAGTTGTTACGCAATTTACAAAAACCAACGAAGCAAAAGATGACCCCATATAGAGAAACGCCAAATCACAAGACCCTACAGCGTACCCTTTTCGAGGAGTGAATGGTGTCTTAAGTGTCACACACTGAAGTCAATGGGAGCGGGGTATTGCTGGTGCAGTCGCGAGAGCACTCGCCTTTCACCAATGTGACCTGGGTTCAATTCCCAGACTCGGGCGTCAAATGCGTGTTGAGTTCAATGGCTCTGTATGCACTCTGCTTCTAGAGGTTTTTCTCCGGGTATTCTGTTTTCCCCCTCTCCTCTGTGATTTCTTCCGATGAAGAGCCAATTCTGTGATTTAAAATTTGTGACAAAAAAGGGATGCAATAGATCGGCGGTTTCACCGAAAGCAAAATAATTGATGGAGCAGAAACTAAGAGCCAAAATCTCGAGCGTGCAAGTCCCGATTTCAATCACAAGACAACACAAGAGTACTAACACGACAATTTTCCTTTCTTTTGTAGAGACTAATAGATGAGTACCCTGACGTCGTCTTTGTTAAAATCGACGTTGACGACAATGATGTAAGTGTTTTTATTTTTTGGAAAGCAAGCTTTGGGGCAGTACAAGGTATAAATGTTGTCGGTCAAATCCGCTCTCAGGTTGAATCCGTTTTTACCTAGGTTAAATTGGTGATCATTTTACCTAGTCTTAATATGCACACTCTACCTAGTTTAAATCAGCTTTCCCCCCTCCCCCCCCCCCCAAAAAAAAGGATCAAAAATACCTCTAGCTTCCCTCCAGCTCTGTCTTGCGCATTTCAACATCTTATTACCTTATCGGTTTCTGTATTCATACACCTATCCATTCAGTCTCAACATTACAACATAGCAAAGGAACAAAGAACTGTACTATGCGCTTACTACCTCACTACAACGATGAACATACTTAACCCAACACAGTTCTTTTCATCATTTACTTTTGAAAAATAAGTCATAATTGATACCCATGTATAATAACCAAAACTAATCCTAACCTGACCCTAATCGTTTTTTAGGCTTAATTTAGGCTCGAAAAAAGTTTCGTCTATTCATCTGAGTGCATATTCAACCTTAGCCTGCAAGCACGCTCTTCCGTTGAAAATGGCGCGCGGTCGAAATAGTGTTTCGAGCGGGCGCCATTTTCAACGGAAGAGCCTTACTTGTAGGCTAATTCAACCTGGGTAAAATGAGGATCACCAATGTAACCTAGGTAAAAACACATTCAACCTGAGACCGGATTTTACCTGCAATATCAATACTCTCCTTTCACCTATTTGTTCCGTTCCGGGTGGCAGACTTTCATATACCGGACTAAAACGGCAGAGGACAAAAGAAGCATTGTTATTCCGACTGGGCCTTGCTAATTACTGAAGTATTGTTTTGTTTGCTTTGTTCTTTTGTTTTATGGACACCAATTATTTCAGATCCGGTATATGAAAGACCAGCCTTCCGGGTTACC
>OX421457.1:31362586-31375086 GCA_949126865.1 Montipora capitata | reverse complement strand
TTCCCTTCCATCGGCCCCTATGCACATAACAGTCAAACCTCGTTCGATTTGTAGTCGATGAATCAAATACGCAACTTGTAGGCTTGATTGGAGGTTTTCGTCCATTACGTTGGCTTGCTGAATGTTCTCGTTTGCATTGTAAACATCTTCGGCCACAAAAAAGAGTAAACCAAACATAGCTATCATCGCAACACTGATAATTTTTAATGATTGAAGTCGGCGGCCTGCAGCTGTGGTGACGTCATATCGCCAGCACATGCGCAGAAATTTCACAATTTTGTTTTGACTGGTTTCCATGGAATCTGTATCCCGTTTCCCGGTCCTGAAAAAAGAAAATAACACTTATTATTCACATACTAGTTGGTATGGTTTCACGGTTTGCGTCTGTTGAGAGCATTCGACTCTCTGCCTAGGATCGATGCCCTCTCTCTTTCGAGAGATCTTTTACTTTACGTTCGAAAGCGCGACTAAAAGGGCCAATTTGCAAGGAAACAAAAGAATACTACAGTGAAGGCCATTTTGAAATAAGATGTGTAAGCTAAACGTCTTCGCCAATCTCCATCTTTCATTTACAAATCCTCCCTTCTTTTTCACACAGTATTACTCTTGTGATTTCTCGGGCGATTGCAAATTTCGGCTGTACACCTCTCAAATCTAACGCAGTTGTGCAGTATCCGTCTCGAAGGACCATGTACTACGGACGAGCTTTTCAGCGTTAAAACTTGTCAAACAAATGTCGCGATTTTTTATTTCTCCGTGTGTTTAAGTTCTAACTTGCTATAGCATCATGGTCCGTTTCAGATATGACAGTGACGTATTTGTCCATCGACGCCTGGATTCTAAGACCAAGACACTTATCAAGTACATAAGAGAGGCCCAGAAAGCAGATGATATTGCTATATTCACCAACGCTAGTACAGCACTACAGTTGCTGTTATCCGCCTACAGCAAGCTGTCAAAGAAGATGGGTCTTCGGATCAACACCAAGAAGAGAGAAACCATGAGTGTAGGTGAACAGATTGACTTCTAAATTGATGGACACAAGTTGAAGATCTCGAGTAAACCAGACCACTTGGTAGTTATGTTACCAAAGACTGCAAAATAGATGTATAGAGATCACCGCACGGATTCAGGCTGCGTCATACGCGATTAGAAGACTTAGGGAAAGGGTTTCGACTGCAGAGACCTGACAGTAGAAACAAAACTCAAGGTCAACAATTAATGATCTCTAATGATTTATGGTAGCGAAACCTGGACCCTGTATAGTCCCCACATTAAGCTCCTCAAAACTGTCCAGCAACGACATCTCAGATCTATTCTTAACATCAGATGGGATCAATTCATCACAAAAGACGAATGGTTGTATCTTGCTAACACCACAGATATTTGACTGGGTTTTACGTCGATTTACGTTGATTGTTAATTTCAGTTTACAGTGTCCCCAATTAGTGCTCCAGTGCTAGAACGACTAGACTTAAAGAAAGTTCCTTTCCTTACCTTTCCTTTGTTATCAGAAATAGATTGCGTTGGTTAGACCATGTTGCTCGCATGCCAGAGGAACGACCAGTAAAGGCACTTCTCAATGGACAACTGGCAGAGGGTTCTAGAAAATTCAGTCGTCCTTTTCTAAAATTTAAGGGCACTTTGAAGGACATTTTGAAGCGCGGAGCAGTACTTCTCTCATGGAGAAACATTGTAGCAGACCGTCCGAGATGGCGGAGGTTAGAAACAGAGGTTTGCAATAAGATTGACGATGACAGACGTAAAAGAGGGCCAAGTGCCATGAACGGAGAAGTGCGGGGAAATGAGCTGCTTTGGACGAACAATTAGTACTCTTACTCTTCCTGTAACTTTGTTTTATATCCGTGTCGGGTTCAGAGGCGTTGTTGTTCCAGTTTTTCGCCTGGGACGTTTCGATACTATACAAAATAATCGCGTCTCCCGTGTAGCATCCTAACTTCAAGTAAAGCTACTTTCTAAGATTTTTTATTCAACGAGCGGTGCGTTGTTTTTCATTGTAATATTGCATATTAATTTTTAAATAATAATAATAATAATAATAATAATAATAATACTTTATTTATACACGTAACACCAAGGAGCTCGTAAGTGCTCGTTAAAACGTGTACGTGTGTACTAATGTCAAAGAATAAAATTGTACAAAGTATAAAATTGTGCAAAATATAAAAGGATAAAATTAATCAATCAATTAATAAACTCTACCAAAATACTAACAAGCAATTAATCTATTTACAACATTTTTTTAAAAATTAAAAAGAATCGTTTTAAATTTTAAATTCTCTACGCTTCAAATCATATGAATTTTGAGAGCGCGCTTAAAAGATGTAATGCCTTTAGACTCTCTAACCATTGGAGGCAACGCATTCCACAGTTTACTGACCAATAAGGTAAAAGATCGATGCATATACTCCAAGTTGAATGGGGGGAGTTCCATCCTTGTGCTGAGCCCACGTAAATTGTATTTAACATTCTTAAGATTAAAAACTTACTAATATAGGGTGCTCCGTGGCTGTACAAGCATTTATATAACATAACTAGTGACTGGAATTGCCTGCGTTGTTCCAAAGACTTGATATTAACTATTTTTAGGAGGTAGTCGTATGAAACAGACTTCGGATAGTCTAAGATACTTCTTAATAAATAATAATTAGTGCTCTCCATTTTGATCGTCTCAGCAGTACCTATACCAAGCAAAAGAGGGCTGAAATACTCAATATGTGGGAGAACACACGCCATGTAGAGACGTACCATTAGATACTTCGGAATGAACTTGCGCAGTCTCCGCAAGGCCGAAACCTTTGAGCGTGCTTTTTTCATCTGTTCCTTTATGTGCGCCTTAAAAGTTAGTTTACTGTCTAAAACTATCCCGTATCTTGCGTCCCAATCCTCGAATTGTTAAGGTGAATTCATATTCATATAATGACGGCCCGATGACAAGGGCTTGCGTTTTAGCGGCATTAATATGTAGATAATTCAATCCAAACCATCTAGATAACACGCCGAGGTCAGAGTTAATAACACACTGCAGAACAATCAGTGAGACATCCGAGGCATATTCCGTCGTGTCAGCTGCATACATCCTTAAGGACGTATTAGAAACAAAGTAATTAAGATCATTAACATACATATTAAACAAGAGTGGACCTAACAAGGCTCCCTGTGGTACCCCGGTTCTAATAGTTCTCCACGGAGAATATGCTCCATCAAGTTTAACTCTTTGTTTCCTACCTAAAAGATAGGCAGTCATACGGTTCCAAGGCATCATCTGTGAAACCATACGCTTTCAATTTGGCCAGCAAAAGTGGGTGACAAACGGAATCAAATGCCTTACTTAAGTCAACAGCCACTACCGCAACAGCTCTTCTTCTATCAAGACAAGCTCTCCAATCTTCAGACATTTTCAAAAGCGTCGTACAACACGAATGACCCTCGAGGTAGCCTGATAGATTCGGAGAGAGTCTCCATTGAAATGCATCGTACATTTGATCAAACATCACCTTCTCTTATATTTTCGACAGGGCAGTCAAAACAGATACTGGTCGATAACTAGCCTTATCCGTCGCGCTTTCTTTTGTTAAATACCGGAACAATATCACTACTTTTCCATAATGTAGACCACTGTCGATTGGTGATAACATAGTTGATCAAGCAGGTCAACGATTCGGCAATGACAGGAGAAGATGAACGTAACAACCTTTGTGCAATTTTGTCACAACCGACAGCCTTTCGAGGATTAAGTTTATCCAAGATCTCCCCTATGTAACTGACTTTTACAGGAGCAAATTGAAACCTTTGATTTCCAGTTTTCTCGGCAATAATCCCGATGCTCGGATGATCAACAAATTCCTCCATTACCTTAAAATCACCATCGCTCTGAGCTACCTCTGAGAAATAGTTGTTGAAAGTTTCTGCCACAGTCAATGAATCGGTAATCACACGTTCGTATCTATCAAGACAATCTTTGATTGGTTCTTTCCCCTGCTTGGCAACAAAGCTCTCATTTTATTCCAAAACTCAAAATGATGTTTGGAATCCATCGAGGTCTCCATGCAAAACAACTTCATTCCTTTTCTTTTCAGCGACTTCACTTTGTTTCTCTGTTTCTTAAACTCCTCCCAGGAGGTCTTGTTGGATTCTTTACATGCTGTTGGTCTCGAATCCTTTGATTTTATCGTAATGAGTAGCGTGCATTTAAAATCAATTTTCATCCTTGAGTGTAAACTTCCCGCCGGCAAAAGATGAATTTATCTGTTATAAATATCTAAAACGAGGGATTTGTTTTGTTATGAATTCTTTACATTTATACCCCAAGATCAATTCATCAGTTTTGTTCTTCCTTGTTTACGTTGTCCAGCCCTCCACATACTATAGTACCGTTGAATTTTCAACGGGTCTGAGCGAAAAATTAAAGTGGCTCATGGGAAAAAAATAAATAAAGAAATGGCACAAAAGTACAACTAATTACCATTCAAAAATAAATAAATAAATGAATGAATAAATAAGTAAGTAAATAAATAACATAACTCGTCCTTGGACTCCATTTGAAACCTAACGGCTTTCAACCTCATAGATATGTAGCGATTTTTGATGCATTTACTGGGAAAGAATCTTTTGATCTGGAACATTTTGGCACTAGTTTATATATTTGAAGCATAATTTATTAACATTATTTTCAGTATATAAACAAACCTCACAAAATAAAGGAAATTTCAAAATATTATCTAAAGTTATAAACAACGTACTAATTTATGCACTACACCTTTGAGCAAAGTTCAAAACAAGTAATCCGTCCAAACATCTACAGTCGGAACAGATGTGTATACATTCTTGCGCAATTTTAATGAAACGCTGATTAAAAAAAGGGAGGCCATTGTTTGGAAGCAATCTCCTCATTTTCATATCGCCAAATCCGTTATTCTTTGGTAGGTGTGATTGTTTTCTAACATCCACGAAAAAATAATGGTCTGTTCACAAGGCGACTAACCATAACCATTATCGATTTTAAGCCTCAACAGGAACTTTTATTATAATTGATATTTTATCTTCCATTTTTGAACACCGTTCCTAAGGATAACTTGTATGCACTAATGGGGTAATTGAAAAATGCACCATTATTTGAACATTTCAATCGTTTCAAGTGAAAAAGTGTTTTATGGCCACAAATTTAAATTGGGAAGCGATTGAGGAATAAGAGGCTATCAATTATTCAATTTGCCTCGTATTTAATTAAATGACGTCAATGAAACAACTAAGGTAAGACGATGTCGGTCTTCTCTAAAAAAACACGGTTCGCCGAAGGGCTGAACAACAATCTTTGTATCTACGCTATAATTCTTAGAAAGCTTATTTCTTCGAGTTTAAGATGTCATTAATTAGCTTGCCACGAATTTTAAACTTTGTTGAGCTATAACTATATCTTGAAAATAGCTGTTTCAGTAATCGCGTTGGTTTGGCTGTACAAGAATTAGTTTTTAAAGGGTTAAAAGAAACGGTTAACTAAAAAGATCTCACACTTGTGCGGCAAGTCACAGAATTGCAGTGTGGTTGTAGCTGGAAGAAAGTAGTATCCTGAACGAAGACTTCGAATCATCGGATTCCGCTTATAATAGACACTAAATCAGTCAGTTTTATGTAACTGATTTCAAAGACATATTTTACCTACCAGGCAATAAGACGAGCTCCAAATCTAACAGACATTGCGACTCACTAAAGATTGTCCAAAAAAGGAGGAATCGGTTGGAAAGGAACCAAGTCACCGAGTCTTCACACCATGTCATCAGCTCAGTAAAAATGTTTTCATTGATTTATTAAAGATAACCGCGCTCATTGAAAACAATTGACGAATCACAAGATCCCAGCTTCGCAATTGGACAGTAAAAAATGCCGCCATTCTGTCTTAACAAAATGAACATTTAAAATCTATAATCAACCATTCACGCTACATGTCAATTACTTCGTTGAATAGATGACGAGTGCCCTCTTTTTCGCTATAACCGGCTTAACTAGACATCAAGCGACACTTTTAGTGGGAATGATCTTTATTCCGCGCGGATAGGGTACTCAAAGCTAATTGATTGCTGATGTGTCGTTTTTATTGGAAGATCGGCTGAACATAAAAAAAGTACAATCAAAAATATATTACAATGCGTCAGACAGTTAATATACAGCTGTCCCGCTCATTGTTTATTTATTGATATGAAGTAGGTGCTGCCTCAGACTTGAGAGGTTGCCACTAGTGACCTCTGACAAACACCTTCACTATGACAACTGCAAATCACATAAGGTTTTCTCACTTGTCTTTTTGGATAAGACAAGTAAAAACTGTCGAATGTTTTGCGAAGTTTCATAAAATCGAAGATTGCGGCACTGTAACCACCTCATGAAAGCCATTATTAATAAAACCTCATTTACACTAGCAAGTTTTCCTAGCAAATATCGTCCTTGACAAGTGCTCTTGTTCAAAAACTAGCATGCCTAGTTTTTGAGCAAGGACACTTGTCAAGGAAAAACTTGTCATATTTTTTCCCATTTACAATGCCAAGGAAAACTTGTCAAGGAAAACTTGCTCGTGTAACTCGGAGGTTTACGGTACGACGCGCCTTACCATGGCCACATAACAAAGTTTTTTATAAATTATACGCCAATAAGGGTGTGCGAATTTGATTGACACTCACGCCTCCTTGCAAAGTTTGTACGGTTGTAAGTTGAACACCGTTGCATTGGTTGTTGAGTTGACGTATTTACACGTAGTTGTCAAATGTGAAAGGTTTTTGAGTGGCCACGGTAAGGCGCGTTGCACTGTAATGATGGTGAAAAAATATATAGAGCATCACTCCCACTACTTGCTCTAGGCGCATACGATATATGTCTTATATCATGCAAATAAAGAAATTAAAATTAGTCACAAGCTGAACGCAATTTTAAAATGACAGGACTTCAAGCGTTTCTTATAAAAGTATCAGTAGCGTAGGGGATTTGTCATTGCGTTTCACGTGAGATGTCAGACGCAAAATGGCAGGCTGGGTTGTCACAAAAGCATTTTTCTAACACCTCTCTCTCTCTCTCTCTCTCTCTCTCTCTTTAGAAGTTACTTGATACCTGTAGCTAACAGGGACGAAATGAGCTAATATCACAAGTAACTTTCTTCCATTTTTTTCAAAACGCAAATTTTAGTCTGGCGTTTGCCATTTAGGGTAAACTCCGTTGATGGTTTTCAACCAATTTCTCGAGATCGAGGTAACAATGGTGTAATGTACAAAATTTAATGCTGGTGGACGAACGAAAGAAGCTAATTATGAGCAATCTTATGGTTTCGTCCACCAACATGAAGGCGCTGAAGTAACGTGAAAACCACCTGTGCAAAGAGCGGCTCGTTTCCATTCATTACAAAATTGCTATTTTGGATTAATCTGGACAAAAAGGCAACCTTGGTTTCAGATTTGATGTTCTGAACTCCTTGCAATTTAACCGAGGTTAAATGAAGTATAAATCCGTCGGTCGGATAGAATAGAACTGCCAATGTAATCGAAAACGCAAATGCGTCAAAACTGACAGGTGGGCATGCAATGTGCGAAGGACAGAAGCAGTTGTCATTTAAAAAAATGTCTTCAGCTTCTTCCAATTATACATTTATTCAAATACCACCAGCCAGACAAGAGAATACATAAATATCGAGTAGGTTAAAAACCCAACCCTCCAGTTTTTGATCTGGGAACTGGCAAATTTTTTAGCCATTTAAGTCCATGCAAGAGGGCTTTTGCGGCATGGCGTGTAATATAGTTCTTTTTTACCCAACGGAAACCTTCTAAAATTTAGGGTTTTGTTGACTTAGTATATCGGTAATGCGACATTCCGAATCTTTCTTTTTTTTTTTCAACGAAAAGAGTTTAATTAGAATTTCTCCAACACGAAAAAGCTTTATCCTATCCGAACAAATCTATCCTTTGTCAGCTCAATGGAAGCTTCAACTGTAAGACTGCGTGCCCTCATGCACAGAATCTGTGATCAATTCAAATTGTTGGCCCGGTCGGGAACGTAATTTTATACTCGGGGCTGAAGTCTCAGATGCGACCGATTTAGCAATTAACGGCAACGACTTTGGAGAAACGCATAAGAATTAGTCAAAAAAGTACCTTCGAACATGTTGAAAAAGCAAAACCTATACAACCGAACAATTCTCGTTTGAAAATCTGAATATACTGCTTTCACTGTCGCAATTCTTTCTTATCAGTTCTTTCAAATAATTAAAATTAAGAAAAAACACACCGCTTTGCAACTAAACTGAGCAAACAGTACAAAAAAGAAAGATATCGATAATTTTTATGCTACTAACTAACCTGCGATCAGGCTCTATTTTCCTTACGCGACTTTTTGTGCCAATATATTCTCCTTCTAAACAGTCCCGAAATAATTGCTTTTTTGTGTGGAAACTAAATAACTAACGAAGGAAAAGTCTTGGTCCATTGTAACACCTGTTTCAAACTTGTCAGTTTCCTTCAAATGAGTTGCACAGGATTACAACGTCACATGAAAGTTTTATTAACATGCATCAAGCAAGCTAATTTCTTTAGGAAATGTGTCAAACTAACCTCGGTTACCACCGCTAATTTAAGCGTACCGGTAATTGAAACTTTGCAAATTGCAGGCAGGTATAGCTCGACGGCAATAATAATAATAATAATAATAATAATAATAATAAGATGTATTTTCACACCAACAAAAGCAAGAATCAACACAATGCTTCAAGGGACCTTTTGTCATCAACATTTTTATTTGCAGTGACTCTGTTTTAACTTAATTTGAGACAAGGTCGACTAAAGCTCGTTGTTTTCTCTCTCAGTCAGAGGGAATCAAAACTCCCAAGTCAAACTCTGGTTATGGATTTTTTTTTTAAGATTCAGGAAGCTAAAAACTTAAATAGGAAGTTTCACATTTTTTAAGCCCCGTTAACAATACAGAAATTTTCAGCACGGCTCCTGTGAAATTGGCAAGGACGGTACAGAAAAAAGGTCCGGCTTCGGTGAAATTGTGGTGTAAACAACCTTTCCGCGTGCCAAGTTTTATCCGTGCCGAGCTAAAATTTTCAGTCTCTGTGGGAACCTTTGGCGAGGTAGTCCGAGAACGATTAGAAATGGTACGAGTGCTGAAAAAATAGGGCACGGAAAGACCAAACAAGAGCCTTTATTTGTGAAGGCTATGGGTCTTGTCGCAGAAATTTCAAGATGGCGGCTGGTAGTCGGATGTTCGTGGACTCAAGCGTCGTGAAACAATAATTTTACCCCGTTCACACCAAACCTTAACCATGCTTTAAACATGTTTAGTAAAACACGGTTTCACAGTATTTTCTTTTTGAATCATGAAAAATATTTTTTGTCGACTACAAATGTAGCATAGATCAAAGCATGTATTGTAACTCACCTGAATTTCATGTGAAAGCCGGTCCTTCATTTTTCTGCGACTGAGTTTCATTTGGTTAAGGGACCGTTCATTTTTTATGGGGGGAGGGGGGCTGGTGGGTTTTGAAGGAGTGTAATTTGAAAATGGCATGACCATCCCCCCCCCCCCCCCAATTTCCGATTTTTTCGCATGGACCCCCACCCTCATCAGAGTAATTTTTGGGAAGTCCCCCCCCTTGAATAAAAAAAATATGTATGGCATTAAAAAAGGTACTGCATTAAAATTTCGTTTTGTTACATTTCACGTAATTTATCGAAAGAAACGTGAAAGCTAGAAAGCTGCTTTTAACAAATCCTCACTCAAAAGAATGAAAAGTCAATTTCAGTTCTCCTTGTTACTGCTCGTCCTGAGCGTGTTGTACTTTTTGTACATATATGTACTATAGAGCTGTAATTCAAGAAAAGGAATTTATGTATACATATTTACTACTCTTCACAACTATGAATAGTGTTCAATTCATTCAGTAACCTATGCAAGCATTGGTCCTCTCAGCTGGGCAGGGATCATTGACAGCATAGTGAACTCTCATTTGCCAGTCTGCATCATAAAGTCTGGCTATCTCTGCATCTCGAAATTTAACGTCATAGTTAGTCCCTGACACTCCAGGACCTTTATCTATATGCAGCAAAACACGGGGCGAACAGTAACTGTTAATCCTCTCTTTTTCATCTCACTGTGTAACCAGCTGCACTTTTCAATGACATGCTCATATTTCTGCCATAATACTTCATTGGTAGTTGTTAAACTGGCCAAACTTTCCTTAAGCATTTCAAATTCTGACCTCACATCATCAAGACAATCAGCAATTTCATTGCCAGTGGCAATCTGTGTGGGGTTTAATTTGCTCCTGAACAAATAAAGAGGAAGAAGAAAACGACGAAAAAGAGGAAGAAGGGGAAGACAACGAAGAAGAACAGGAAGAACAAGAAGAGGAACATAGCGAAGACGAGATCGAAGAGAACGTCGAAACTGAGGAAGGAGACACTTCGTAGTAGTTTCATGCCCCTCCCATTAAATTTCTCAGAGAAAAGCCCTGGTAACGCGGTCAGTTCCAATTCAGGACTCAAATTATTGTTCTTAAATTTTATATGCGCTTGGCAACAACATTTTTATGAATGAAAAGAAAGTTGTTACTATTCAAGACTGTTATTATGGTACGTTCACTGTCAAAATAAAAAGAGCTGTTGAGAAGTTTTCTTGTTACCCTGGAACTGTTTTAACATATTTGTTATAACATCTCTTATCCCTTTTTTTAATCTAATTTTTTCGTACGACCCCCCCCCCCCGTCCTTCATTTTTTTCCGCCTGGCCCCCCTTTCAAGCCAATTTTTTTCGAGTGCCCCCCCCCCCCCCAAAACCCACCAGCCCCCCCTCTCTCATAAAAAATGAACGGTCCCTAAACCAAGGGCATAACTTTGCAAAACGTTTTTTATCAAACAACCTACAATATTCAGGGGGGTACCCTCTGTTTGACACAGTGTGACCCACCCCCTCCCCCTTTGAAAAATCCTGGCTAAGCACCTATAAAGCCAGTTTAATCATAGTTAATAGAGGGGACTAGTTTGGAAGCTCGGCAAACAAAAAAGGAGCAAACAAAGATGCCAAGATTTAGGTTGGAAAGTCCACGACCGTGCACAATCTTTTGTTTTGCGCTCATATACTATGCATGGTACGTAACCAACACGTTTCTATTGGTTAGTTCCTGTGGTCGGAGTAAACAACTATTGTGTTTTGTGCACTGTCAAGGCCAAAAAACAGAACAAAAACCTACAACAAAGAAATTTGTCGGGTTTCATAACCATTTCCCTCTATTCACTATGGTTTAATTAAACATGTCTTGTTGGAGGTTGACTAGCAGTAGAGTTATTTTCATAGAGTTATGTCTTAGAGTTAGAGTTAAGTTTCCAAAATCCTGAATTTAGAAATATAGAAATACAAAAAGTATCCAAAACATGCATAAAAGTTTAGCTTTTATGAATGTTGGCTTCCAAAATCTTGAATTCAGGATTTTGGAAACTTAACTCTAACTCTACGACATAACTCTATGAAAATAACTCTAAGAATAGCTGCCCCCGTCTTGTTGGTGTGAATGAGGGTATTTGTTACTATTAGGAAACAAGAAACGATCGCATATAACCTCGAGCGTGCAAAAACCCCTAAGGAGAAGAAGCACAGCATATAACGACACTAAAGTTAAACTTGAAAACAAAGGTAAGACCTTAAATGTATTCAAGGTATGCATGCATTTTCAGTTTAAAATTTAAGATAGGCACACCAGAATGTGAAAAATTTAGGGATTTGGCAGTATTGACAGTATCATAAACTAATTAAAAAAACTTAAGCAAAAGTACAAAAGAAATGTGGACAAAGGATGACGTGGTGGCACTGAACGATCAACGAAATGGCAGTTATATGACGATCTAAATGAGATATATGGCCACAGAGATAACACTTCTCCTACGTCATTATTTGACTCGAGCACGATGGATAGAAAAAGTGTACATAAGAAAGGAAAGGAACTTTATTTAAGTGTCTAGTCGTTCTAACGCTGAAGCACTAATTGGGGACACTGCAAAGTGAAATTAACAATTAACACAAATCAAGTCATATTTTGGTTTTTGAGGAGAGGGGAAACCGGAGAACCCGGAGAAAAACCTCTCGGTGCAGAGTAGAGAACCAACAAACTCAAACCACATATGACGCCGGATCTGGGAATCGAACCCGGGCCACATAGATGGGAAGCGAGCGCTCCCACCACTGCGCCATCCCTGCACACCATAACTAATAACTTGTAAATTTAAATACCTTAGTTTTGTTTACTGGTTGTTATCGTGACGACTACATTTCAGATGTCCATTTCTTCTTTAAAATTTTTGTCGGTTTTATTAGCGCTGATGGACAAACTCCTTCCAAAAACCCGCTAAAAGCCCAGCCCCACTCTTTGCTGAACGCCGTATTTCAGCTCCGGCGGATTTTCCTTACTGATACAGCAAACAACTCTCAAATGAACAGCCTTCCCACTG
>OX421457.1:31352586-31357586 GCA_949126865.1 Montipora capitata | reverse complement strand
CTTGAAGTTCTTTATACTCTTCCTCAAACGATTCAATTTGGGCTATCATACACAAGGCCAACGAGCTTTCCTTGAGGTCATCAGCCCACAAATTCTTGGTCCGTCGCTCTGGAGGCTGGCTCCGTCTCCTTGCCTTGCACCTTAGCTTGAACTTACATCTAATCCACCATGCATATAACCGAATAACCTATTCCAAGTAGAGTATTTCTCCCATTCTACTACAAACATAGAAGGGGCGGTCCTGACTTCCAATTCGCTCTCGTTTACTTGCAAGTCTTCTTTGAAACTCGGCCATTCCTCCTCAGGTAGTGTCAAAAATTGAGGACCGCTGATCCACCGACATTTTGGAGTTTATAGTTCGTGAATCTCCTTCCCTCTCGTACAATCGTCAGCTACGTTCATCGTGCCAGGGATGTGATGCCACTCATTGATTTCTTATTTGGAGGTGATTTCGGCGACCCCGTGTGACACGTACACGTTGAACCTTCTCTGGGCATTGCTGAGGTAATGAAATACGATCTTGGAATCGCTCCAAAAATACGTTTCGTTAACTCGTTGCAATCAAGATTGACAGTGTCACAAGCTACTTCAGAAGTAGGGATTGCTGCTAAAACTTCACGACTTTCTGACATCCACTTTGTGAGTCGAAATCCCCCGGTTGCTAGGATTTCTATCAGCTGCCTGGCTAGCACTATGGCTTCATCCGAGATCCATTCATTCGATGCCAACAGGTCACCCATGTAGAATTTTCTCTTTTCGGCATAAATCGCATCTTCACTGAATTCTCCTCGCTGGTCAAGAGCGGTTCTCTGTAACGCATAGCTTGCACAACATGGCGAGTCGACGGAGCCAAACACGTGAACTGTCCTATGATATTCGTCCGGCTTCTTTGTTTCACCTAAGTCTCTCCACAAGAAGCGTAGTGAGTCTCTATCTTCTTCAGAAACGTAAACTTGATGGAACATTTGTTCAATATCTGCCATAACGCCAATCCTTCCACTACGAAATCTCAAGAGGATACCAGCCAAATTGTTTAATAAATCAGGACCGGTCAAAAGCTGGTCATTCAACGAAACACCATGAAACTTTGCTGCGGCGTCAAAAACCACGCGGACTTTGCCAGGTTTGTTGGAGTTCAGCATTGCATGGTGCGGCAAGTACCACGTTCTTAAAGATCTTAATTTGGCCTCTTCGTGATTCATCTTTTTTGCGTGTCCTCTATTGACGTAATAATCTATGACTCTTTTGTATTTCCCCTCCAATTCTGGATCGTTCTTGAGCTTCCTTTCGGTCGAGTGGAGTCTTGAAACTGCCATAGCACGATTGTATGGCATGATTGGCTCACCTTTCCATAGCACTACAATGTTCCTTCAAACAGCGTTTTTTACTGGGACAGCATTTCGCCTGATGGCTTCCCTTTAAGCAATTAAAACAGAGTTTATGTTCCCAAACAAGTTTTCGTCTTTCTTGGAGTTGCTTGGACTTAAACACAGGACAATACGCAACAGGATGCCTCTCTCGGCAAACAACACACTTCTTCCTATTTATTTTGAAAGTTAGCCTGACTTTGCTTTGAGTTGTAAGAGACATTGCTGTCTCTCCGAACGTCCGTGAGAAGCCCTGTTACCATGGCCAGGGGATGCAACTGAGGAGTTTGCTTCAGATTAGTGATGGCATCGCTTTCCACTAGGACATCGTTGGGGAGCTCTGCTCCAGTGGCAAGGGGATGCAATTTGATGCTTGATTTCGGTTTAGTAGATCTCTGCTTCTTTCTCCATTCCTCGCATATAAAATCATCCAGGGAATAAAACAAGGTGTCAACTCGTTTATGCAACCATCTTTCAAACTCGACCAGGTTGGACTTATCCGTACGACCATCTATGTGCTCATACCGTCTTACTCTTAGGTGCATCGGTAGTCGCATAGTTGCCCTGCTGAGAGATACTCCGGGGTTTGGAGTACAGCCGACTGACCCATCTTCACACACCACGTCGTACATGCTTTCTTTTGGTAATAGTAGTCCCGCAAGGCTTGTCTGTCATTCGAAGACACAAAGGTACTGTCCAGCATGTTGCTTAGGTTTCCAAACTGGCGTTTCAATGTCTTTAGGGCGGCTGCATAGCTATGACCTGTGACCCCTAGACTTTCTACCGCTGTCTTAGCCTCACCATCGAGGTTTTGAAATAGGTAGGCCATCCCATCTGAATCAGCAAGTGTCATCTTGTTGCGGATTTGGTCACGAAATCTTTCAATAAACTTTGGCCAATCGATTGGTTTGCCTGTGAACTTGAAGAGCTCAAGCGTTGGTAATCGCTGCTGTTCTTGTGCTCGCAAAAGAGCTACGCTTGAGTCTGCTTGCAAGCTATCAGAGGTCAAGCGGAAGACAGTTTCTTGACCCTCTGTGAGATTGTCAATAAATGAATCTGCTGGTTCTTCAGCTTGAGCTGAATGCTACTTAGTGGTTACTTTAAAACCATTTGGGTAGGGAGTTGACGCCTTTCCAGTACCCGGAGCCCAATGTGCCATGAACGATGGTTGACAGTAATGAATGTAGGACACGCATGTTGGTTCACAAAGGCCCAAGCTAAGTTGCCTCTACAAATAGTACTGTACCCCGATGTCGAAGGGATACTTGTAACCCTTCCCAGGGGGGTAGTACCATGACAAATTTCTGTATCAAAGTAAGGAGTAGATGCACTACCATTGCAAGATGACCCATGTTTATCGTAGGTCATAGTCGCATGCCCAGATGAGGGGAACTCATCAAACACTTGGGTCTTTTTAGCTAAGCTGACAGGGGTTGGTGTAGCTTGGAATGAACATTTAATTCAAGGTTGTAGGAGATCTCGATTAGGTAATTTCGCAGAAGTACTGAACGGTAGTACATTTAATTCACTGACTTATGCCCAAGTTGGGGACATCATTATTAGCGGCATGAAATTGTAAATTTTTTAATGGCAAGGACTTGGGACTTGTACTCAGGGGAGTATCTTTATATGAAATGGCAGTTTGTCTGTCATAATTTAGGGATGACTCTGAGTAAACAACTGGCTTACTTCCTTGGGAAACATATCCCGTTGTCATTCCAGGTTCAACTTCATTACATGGGCTTGAATTTTCATCTTTACTGTCCAGATCACAAACTGTAAGGGGACTGGGAACTAAATAATGTTTCAAAGATGGCGAAGTTTGACTGCCCTTAACCCTGCGCTCAGTGACCTCTCTTGTCTAAATTCCTTCTCATGTGCCTCATTTTCCCTTTTTATTCGCTCCTTTAACTGCTTTGCTTGAAGGATCGCGATGGCGGCCTTAATTTGGGCGTCCTTTCTCCTCCTTGACGAGCTTGATGACGAATTTGACCCTGTTTGGCTTACCGAATCTTCAGGTTGTATTAGACTGCTGTGAAGCGGCGATATTACTTGCTCATCCACAGAATGGAACCCTTCTTGCTTATCCATCATTTAGCTGGCCGCAGTGTGCATCCAGCTCGAATAGACCAATTTGGTTAGACCAATATCAAACTTGTGTATTAAACGTAACAACAACATTCTATTTTTCTTTTCGACCACATGGTCCACATCACAATCGCGCGTGATCATGGGAACCGTCATATCCGCAAACAGAATGGACAGCGACGGGTCCAAGTGTATGGCGTCAGTTCTTTTGGTAAAGTATTCATTCCATAGTTTAGGTCCCCCATAGCCCAATGATCTTCCTCCAAAGAACTTATGCTTGATGGCGGGGATCAACAAATCAATGTTGCCATCGGCTCTTTTTCTTTTCATGGGTCTCCTCTTCCTAAGCTCCTCTAGGTAAGTTGGTGCAAGACCATTTAACGACTTTAAAGTCAATATTAGAACTTTGTAGTGGATACGTTGACGTATAGCAGCCAGTGAAGTTGTTTAAGAACTGGTGTTATGAGTTCGTATTTACCACGTTGAGAGATGACATGAACATGAACTCTGGTTAAGTGCTTTAGGGTTAACTCTGGCAGATCATAGAGAATTGCATTGCAATAATCACGTTCAGATGTAATCATTGTGTGAACCATCGCCTTAGCTGCAGTCTCATTAATACAGCGTCTAATCTTGAACATACTTTTCAGCGTGTAGAAGCATTTCTTTGCGACATTTCGTATATGTTTTTTAAGGTTAAGTGACTGTCAAAGTCTACACCCAAAGGCAAACACACTTGGTAAGATCAACTTCCTCGTTACCAACAGTGAGTTGTAGTTCCATTGGAGTATCGCTAGTTTTACTGTCGTTTACCTTGAACATGTTGGTGGACATCCATTGTTTGATCTCAACAAGAAGATTTTCCAAATGAATGAAGGGGGTAGTTTCTAAAGAAACTGTGGTGCTGCGTCGGTGGGGAAGTAGTATACAAAAATTTGGTTTTATCAACTCTGTTGATAAAACCAAAAAAAAGAAAATTTTCCATCTTCTATTTCGTCATAGAAACATTTTCCCCTGAAAACGCGATGTAAAGTTGGCAGTCATCTGCATAAGCATGGAACGTAACACTGTGACTACGAGCGATATCACCAAAAAAAAGTTGGACCAGATGCAGTGTGAACAGTTTTGGCCCAAGACTGACCCTTGGGACACCCCAAAGTTAAAAGTCTTAGAATCAGAGAGTATTACGCCAGTGGCGACTCTCAGTTTCCTTCCTTCTAAATAGGATTTGATCTAGTACAGACATCTACCAGTAATTCCAAAACGATATGCCAGCCTTGCTAGTAGTATCTGATGGTCGATCGTATCGACGGCAACGTATCGCCTTATTGTGTTTTGACCTGCCCAAGTACGCATTAATTCGAGGAGGATAAAACTAGATTTGAGATCGTACTCTGGTTTATCTGAAGCCGATACCTCCTTTCAAAGGTTACCAACAAAGGTATTTCAACTCAAATAAACTCCCGTTCACATTCAAAGTAGAATTCGGACTTACTTAAAAGCCTTCTTATATGAACCCGCCTATTAAAAGGTACATGCATTGTG
>OX421457.1:31330086-31347586 GCA_949126865.1 Montipora capitata | reverse complement strand
CGCGCAAGAATATCCCTGCATTAGTAAGCATCGGCGATAGGAAAGATGCGCAGAACGTATGCGGAATAACATTAGTTAAGGGCCAAGTCGCACAAGGGGACAATTTTAGATTTGTTCTGGACAAATCCGACTTGAAATCGGCCAGTGACAAAACATTTGTCTGCAAATCTACAGTCGCACTTGAGAACAATATCTGTAAACAAAACATCACGCCATGCTGTGAGCGCCGCGCGATTTCCCGCAAAGCCTCCTTTCAGTTGCTGTTTTCATCCACAAAACCGCGAAACGAGGGATCTCAAAATATGTTACCAAGAAGAATTCTTGCTATAATTGTTTTCTTCTTTTTCCTGGTTCTTCAGCAGCAGGCAAATGTAAATTTAATGCTATGCTGCCTGTTATTTATGCAGAATTTACGTGCACAAAATGTGCTATTAACACGATTTATTCGCCGTCAACGAAATCGTTATCGAAGACGAGCACCGTATTATTGGACTCTTCCACGTCCAGTGGAATCGTGGTTCGAGATCCATTACACTGATCGGACAATACCAGGGGACTACTTTCAAGACTCTGCTACATATCACCTGTCAAATCATTTCCGAAACAAAACACCCTCGCTTTTGTTTTCCAAGATTTGTCTCAGTTTGGCCTGCTCCAGAGGTAGTTGACAGCATCTTTGAAGTTTGTCCGTCTGCAACCAAATTTTGTCCTTTGGTGAACAAACTTGTCGCACTTGATTTTTCGTTGTGATATAAGTAAACACTTTTGTCCTCTAGTGCGACTTGGCCCTTAATTGACCCTATTCATTCTCCGCCAAGGGCATCTTGCAATAGGCTAGCACAAATGGAAGCCTTCAGCGATTTTTGCTCTGTTGCATGTGTTTCTCAAGAGTACTGATGTCTCAAGTCTATGTCTATTTCTCAATGTACGTGTATGTTTCAGTCTCAAGTGTACTGATCGATGTTGGTTGATGTGAATCCCTCTGTGTCTTTAAGAGGAAGACGGTTTTAAATCAGCTGAAATTTTCTTTTACTTTGTGTTTTATTTTTGGCTCGCAAATTTGTTAAAACTGGACCAGCTGGCGCTCATTAAATAAACGAGCTCCATCATATCTAGAAGCGATCTGGAGATGTCGGACGCGAAAGAGGAACTGCTTATATTCCATTTAAAAACAAATAATTAAAGTGACTGTTAATCAATGCGATGATTCCACTTTCAAATCCAAAATATTAAATGTAAGTGAAGCGGTAACATGAATAAAGCCATTCATTCCAAGCTTTATCGTCCAGGCCCGCGGTGGGCTACAATTCAACCTCCGTCGAACCAAGCTACAATCTCGGACAAAACTATTGAGACAGTGACACAAATTCACCGTCATTTCTACACAACCCTGATTACTCTCCTCTTTCCAATCCCCCCCCCCCCCCACCCCCCCACCACTTCAGTCAATGTTGCTGAGTACTGTTATATGTTCTACAGTATATTTCCGGCCAAGATGAATCAACATTGAGTTTGGGGGTAGGCGGAAAGGGCAGCTTTTAAGCCGAATATTTGGATAAGTTGTTGAAGTACCAAAAATGTCGCTTTGTCTCAACAGATTTTTGTGCGAGATTGTAGTTGCCGAATCAATATCTTGTGAAATGATTACAAAATGAAATTCGATGTTTTTAAAATGGATTTATTTCTCCATCGATGTCGTAATCTCAGCCTAAATTTTATTCTAGTAACTCCCTAATCCTAATTTTTCAACCTTGCCCTCGATCACTTTTTAACGATATTGTGTTCGCCATTTCTCCATCGATGTCGTAATCTCAGCCTAAATTTTATTCTAGTAACTCCCTAATCCTAATTTTTCAACCTTGCCCTCGATCACTTTTTAACGATATTGTGTTCGCCATTTTGTGATCTTGTGGTATAGCCACTAGATAAAGCTAAAGTGGTGTCCGAAAACTGGTTAAACCGTTTAAAAAGACAGATTTGCATTTGAAGAACCAAGAACACGATCTCGGCTTCCGGTTTTTTAAAGCATACAAAGAACGAAAACACGAAAATTTCACTATGGTTTTCACACAAACCACTTGGAACCATTAGTCGCTGAATCAGTATAAACATTATAATAGCCTTAACGAAAAACGCGTTAACTTACCTTTTGCGTGGTTGACACAGCACAGAAAGGGTAGCTTACAAAATGCAGAAGAGCTTAATAATGATGTCGATAATATGCGTCACACCCTTTAATTAGCATTATTTAAAAAGCTTTCCGTCTTTTATCAAGGTTTGTTATCGTATTCCGGATAAACAAAGTGATTCCGTTAAAGTTTATTCAATATGACGTTATGGGACACTCACGATATGATTAAAAACACAGTAACTGGAGCCTAGCAAAGTATTTTTTCATCATTTATTATGCCTTCAGGAGGGTTTTACTTTAGCCTGATTAAGAACATTTTTTTCATTTTATGTTTGATTTCGGTATGGTAAATGTATACTAACAGCTGTTTTCCTTTTCTTCCTGGTGTTCCAGATAAACTAAGTGATTTCGGCATTTTTTATTATCCTTTAGTAAAAACATACCTTTATCTCTAAACCTTCAACTTCACAAAAGCGGAGGGCTAAATTGTGCTTGCCAAAAAAACACTTAAAAGTTGCGTAAAATTTAATGAAGCAATGATGACTGCCGAATTGTCATATTAAAACGTTCCTGACAAAGTATGAAAGGTTTTACAAGATTTGACTTTTTACCGCTGTCTTTTATCTCATCTTGGTGAGCGGTTTCCGGTAAGACGACTTAAAAACTTCATTACCATTCCTGAAAAACAAATGGAAAATGAGAAATTAGCGGCGTGTCGTCAATTAAAAAACGGCGTGTTTTTGAATGGCAAAAGTAAGTACATGCTCTGTCACGTGTGTATTGCAATGTTTGTTAATAATTCTTGGTTTCTATGCAGGTGAAGTTTCGTATTACTGCTTCTTTCAGAGTAGAATCGCTGTGTGGAGAAGAGAGCTGTCCATAAGGAGGTAATGACCGATTAGAGTGACGAAAGAGATCAACACTTTTGGGTTTTGGACTTCTGTCATGGGTCTTTTCGCCATAGAAAACGAAACATTTAACACTGACAAAACTTTAAACCCACCTTTCTTTGGACCAAACCTCGCTTTCTCTAAATCAAAGACAGTTTGCACAGGTTTCAAGAAGTTTGATCTTCTTCTATATGCTGCTCTCGATTGCCAAGGCGGTACATAAACGGAACTTGTCCAAGTACCACGACCAACAAGTTTACTGGACTTAACTCTTGAAGCGCCTCTGCTCCTCCAAGGAAACGATGACCAACAGCCAGCAATTTTTTTACCAGCTTGTTCAGCTGATAAATCTATTGTCGAGGAACGACGTTTGATGCGGTTATTAAAAGTTTGAATTTTACAATCTTCTTCTGAGTCCGACTCTAATCCCCAGAATCTGTCCCTTTCCTTCATAAGCCTACGGCATTCCCCACAATTTGCACCGGGTTCATTTCTAGGTGTTTCCACTTTAAGGACCACATCACGCGTGCCCACTGCATTCGCACGCACGCGCAATGCGTTTCCCATGTCCGATGCAATGAGCCCAAACGGTGGATTTCGAGCTCTCTGAAAATTCCTTTTGCTCTTTTTAGCTGTTGAATCTGCTGTAGAAATTAACCACGAACTGCTTTTCCTGCGCTGTCTAGCTTCACGTATGTATGCCTTTCTTTCTTCCAGAAAACGTTGATGTTTATCAATTCTATTGTAAAACAGTCGATCAGTTGAAAATACTTCCAAATCTGTCTTTGTGGGGTCATTAGTATCTTGCCAATCCTCTTTTTCACTTTTTTTAGTCTTGCCGATACGAACTGGCAATTTTGACCCCAAATCAAACCTCACCTTATATACAGAACGAGGCGGCTTGGCGTTAAGCCATAAACTTGACTTTCCTAGTAGTTCTTCCCTTTTTGTGCTGATTCTTCTCCATATCCCGTCGTCATCTGTCAGAAAGAATAAAAGTACTATGTTGATATGTTGCTCAATTTGTCTTATAGAGCGAGTTTCAATCGAGTGTCGTATAAAACCAAAACCAAAGTAATTACTTTGGCCAATCAAAAAGGATGGAGACAATTCAGTAAACCAATCAAAACTCGAAGTAATTACACGTATAGCCGACACGAAGCGCGGAAAAATGTGCACGCGCGAGCCACGATTGGTTTTGGTTTCACTTCTGATTGGTTGAAAAAGTGGCGCGAGAACTTTGAACGAATCACTGAGTGAGTAATCATAAACAAGAGCAATTTGCTAATTACTTTCGACACTCAATTGAAAACCATTCTATCTCTTGGTGAAAAAGCTCGAGTTAACGCAACATCGAAATATGATGCCAAAATCTTACATTATAGAGATTAAGTTTCCAGGTGAAAAACATTGATACCAAGAAGTGTCCCAAAATTCTGTGATAACAGAAGTCGGGGAGTTATGTAATGTTTAAAAAACGAGCAGCAGCGTTTTATCGGGGCTTAAAAACACGAAGTGTACACGAGGCGTAGCCGAGTGTTTTTAGAACCAATAAAACATGTGCTGCGAGTTTTTTTGAACGACTTCAAAAACATTCTACAAAAAGCGTGTCCCCCCTGGACTCAAAACAATGGTTCAAATTGTGAGAGGAGAATATTAGCATACAAGACAAAAACAGCTATGCTTTATAAGTGTTCTTCATATAAAGAATACTAACGAGGAGTGTTTTATCAGGATATAAAACTCATGCACGTGACGTTTTATGGGTGTTTTGATTGGCTGTTTGGCTCATGAATTATTAATGAGTTTTTGAAAAGTGATTTCATTCAAGAGCAGTCACATTCGACCTCACCGTATACAAAGTTGCTCTTGGGAGATTCTAGATTTCCAAATTGTTTCCCTCTTCGCTCTACTACATCCATCCTGCACTTCAACTCCTTCAGTTCATGAAACAAGTTACCCAGCGCCATTGCTTCTACATAACTTTTTAGATCTTTCAAGCAAGATTCAATCCCTTCCATTTCTCTTGTGCTCAAAGGCTTTGAAATGTGACGACTGATGAGAATCTCGCGGATCTCCCCCAAATAAGCTAAAAATACGCGATTGTCGTCCTCTTGAGAATTGTCTCCAACTGAGTTCTTTAAAAGTTCTACAACGGATTGCAATTTCCTGAGAACCTCATTTTCTTTTGCTTTTGTACCAATAGTCGACATTGATAATCGAAAACTTTCAAACTTAGAGAGCTAGTTTTACATATTACTTCTGTTCAAAAAACTGATTGATGAAATATCCTAGAAACGATTGATTGCGTCATATTCGCCATTTTCACCAATCCCACAATGCAGTTCATTTTGGGGAGTTCTTTGCATTCAAACATTGGATAGCATGATACTTCCAGGAGTGAGTAACTTGTATCGTTTTTAGGCAAAGACCTCCCCCACTTCCAAAAAAGTATTGCATTATGGGATGGGGATAATAGTGAATTAGATTCATAAGAACAATTTGCGTAAGCGAAAACTTCGGGACCTCAAACGTCGATTGATTTAGACATGCATTCGATTTTCATTCGAGCAAATTGTACGCGCACTGCCATAAAGCTTTGCGGCCTTCATCTTACATTAATGTGGACGTGAAGGTGAAATTCACTCGAATACTTTGCGCCCGCTGTTATAAAACTTTGTGACCTTAAGGTCCAGTTGATGTGCATATGTAGTTGAATTTCATTCTAACGATTTAATCACCACAGTACTAAACGTTGCGACCTTTGACGCGGACATGCCGTTTAGTTTAGTTCAAATAATTTTCACTTCCTGCTATAAAACTCTGGGCTTAATATGCGCGCGCGCTGCCATAAACTCTGTTATCTTTAACTGCTATTGATGTGGACACGGACTTGAGCTCGAGTGTCATTTAAGCAATACCAGCGCGTGCTGTTATAAAGCTTTTCGGTTTTTAACTTTTATTGATGTGTGCGTGTGCTGGTTTAAAGCTCTCTGACCTTTAAGTTAACAGTTCCCTTGAAAATGACGTACAATCCAGAATTTTGTCAAACTTGGCATAATTGATATTCATGCACAAGACATTAAAAAAATGCAATAAAAAGATGGGATCACGGTTGCTTTTTTTCGCACTGCGCATGCCCTTTATTCTGTGTTTTTTACAGAATTACGCGAGAAGCGTTCGAAATTTAATAAACCGAGAAAATTTTTGTTATATAGCTAAAGTCCTGGGTATGACTCAAAACTACATCCGGTGGTGAGGCTTCAGTTTCGGGAGTTTCTGAAGTTCTGGGGAAGTGTGGAGCCACCCCTTAGTCATCACTGCTCTCGGGTCCATCCTGGCCCGGGATGGTAGTACCCGTCAGGGTCCCAGCTATAGGTAAATAGTTGTGCTTTCTTATGAAACCATGGCGGTTTCACTTTGTCAAATCGGCAGTGGTTCCGGCAACTGGCAGCTCTGTTTGTCAACCTGGCAGCAGTCCTGGCAAAAAGCAACAGGATTTTTCTACGGTCGTCTCAGCTAAGCTGTGCCACCGAACTACAGAAGACTCCTGCCAAGGGACACTAATTAGCACCAGTTAGTGTCGTCATCTATGGTGCAGCCTCACTTTTTGAATATGGATACAGTGAACGATAGTTATGGAGATCATGATACGCATACGGGGTAACCGATGCGCCACAACGTACGGCAGTGGCGGAAAATAAGCGAAGACCGTGCAAGACAGCAAAAGAAGCTCAAAGAAATCATCCCTTAATTCTCGGTGCATGGAATGTACGAACAACTAATGATAATGTGGACTCTGCAAGACCTGAACGTGCAACAGCCATCATCTGCAGGGAACTTGAGAAAGCGCATATAGACATCTGCGCTCTGAGTGAAGTTAGGCGACCTGGCTCAGGAAACGTAATCGAGAGAAGCCATACAAGATTCTGGAGTGGCGGCGAAAAGAAAGAAGCTGGTGTAGGTTTTGCTATCAATAATAAACTAGTTGCTCAGGGAATGAATCCCAATCCGATCAATGACAGACTCATGACACTAAGGATTCAACTTAGGAGTGGTGTCCACCTAACGCTTATAAGCGCTTATGCACCTACAATGCAACGCACACAAGAAGTAAAAGAACAGTTTTATGAAAAGCTTGGAGACTGCCTAGACATGGCAAAAAATGATAACACTATAATCTTAGGTGATTTCAACGCCCGCGTTGGGAAAGACTGGAAACTCTGGCCATCTGTGATTGGGAAACATGGAGTGGGAAAAATGAATTCAAACGGGATTATGCTACTAGAATTCTGTACCAGATTTCAATTATCTATCATGGGTACAATGTTTCAACTGAAAAATCGCCTTAAGAGCACATGGCAGCATTTACGCTCGAAGCACTGGCACCAACTCGATCATGTGATTGTCAACAAAGAAGCTAAACAACATATCACAGTTACTTAGGTAAACTTAACAGCGACTGCTTTACAGATCACAAGCTGCTTGTTTGCAAATGCCGATTTTCTATCAAACCAAAGAAAAAAGGTGCTAAACCGCCTAAGAAGCTTAATACTAACGTGAACAGGGAAAGAAAAGAAAAACTTGAACGCTTTTTGAATGAAAGACTACCTGAGTGCAAAACTGATTGGGAAGATTTTAAGCTGCTCCTCCAGGAGGCGGCTGATCACACATTTGGAAGGAAAAAAGTGGTTTCAAACGACTGGTTTGACGATCTGGACGAGGAAATACGAAAGTTGCTCAAAGACAAGAAGCTAAACAGGAACGCACTTAGAGAACGCATCAGAGCAATGAAAAACATGTGGTTTCAGAAAAAAGCTGAACAAGCAGAGCTATATTCACAAGAAAAGAACCATCGTGAATTTAACTTGTAACTACTATCAACGTGGGATACGCAACTGAGTTTCATTCGAAGGATTTGCGCGTCTGGTGACATGAAATTTTGCGGCATTTAACTCCTAGTTATGTGGTTATCTAGTCAAGTTTCATTCGAAGAATTTGGACGTTTTTCTACAAAAGGTTTGCGATCTTTATCTCTTTCTGATGTAGACATGCATTTGAATCTCATTGGAGCACTTCTCGCGCCCGCTGCTGTAAAAACTCTGCGTCCTTTAACTGCTACTGATATGTGGGCATGCGGTTCATTTTCATTTGAACAATTTGCGCTGCTCTAAACCTTTGTGACCCTAGACTCTTTTCTCATGTGGAAATACAGTAGAGTTTCATGTAAACAATTTGTTCACCTGCTGGTATAAAAGTTTGGTACCCTCAAATCTTATTGTTGTAGTTACAAGTCACAAAGTTTATAGCAGCACGCGTGCACATTGTTTGAATGCCAAGTAGGCTTAAGGAGTCTAAGAAATACCATTCAAATACGGTCAACCAGAATGTAAGAGCGTGATTGAATAACTAATTGTCTATATTCTTTTCCTTGAAGTTTGATGAGAGCATGGATAATAGAAGCGACTCTTCTATTATCCATGATGAGAGAAAGTACAGTTAAAATTGAGTATGTTTAAACGGCATAAACAGCTAACGATTTGCAATGCTCTTGAGATGCCACATTAATTGGTTCTCAAAAGAGTGAATCAAGTGTGGCCGAGTGGTTCGGGGGTTGCTTTGAAATCCGGAGATCCTTGGTTCAATACCCCCCTCTGACCACTGTTTGAATTTGATCCTGATAGTTCCCGTATATTTCGACCGCGCGCCATTTTCAACGGAAGAGGATGTTTTGAGCGCGCGCCATTTTCAACAGAAGAGCCTGCTTGCAGGCTACCTCTCGGTTGCACCAGTACATCACCAACTGGTTTGTCTCCACTCAGTTGGGATTCTTAAAAAATGAAGAAATGAAAATCGTCCATGTGGAGTGTGGTAAATTAAGAGTGTATATATGTATGTTGGCGGTAAAATCCGTTATCAGGTTGAATCTGTTTTCACCTATAGGTTAAATTGGTGATCCTCATTTTTCTTGGGTTGAATACTCGCTCAAATGAATTGAAGAAACTCTTTCCTAAATGAAGCCTATAGAAAATTATGGGTGAGGTTAGGATTAGTTTTGGTTATTACACATGGATATCAATTGACTCAGTATACAAAAGTAAATGATGAAAAGAACTGTGTTGGATTGAGCACGTTCGCCGTTGTAGTGCAGTGGTGAAGACACAGGACTATATATCTGAAGGGTGCGAGTTCAGTACCGGTAAGTGCATAATACGCGCATCTCAACTTGCAACGCAACATTGTTGGGCTATAAGCTGCACGAAACATTTTGCCCGTATTACAGGGCCTTTACAAGTTAAATACTAAAACTATTTACATAATCGAAATATGGCACAATCAGAGCGTTATAAATTTGAATGGTAGTTTCTTTCGGAATAAAGGGTCGCACACGTTTGCGGGCACCTATAGCTGAGGATAGTTTCTTACATATTTTTTCAACGTGTTTGCACCAAGTAAGTTGAGCAGCTATGGTAACACCCGAGGATTTGGTATGTTCAACATTCTTGGTGATTTGATCGTCAAATCTTATTTCAACGTCTTCATTTTGGACAGATAATCTCTGCCTTGACCCAATAATCATTACCTCAGCTTTGGCAACATTTTAACTAAGCTTGCTGGCTTTCAGCCAGCAGCTCAGCTTAGTTCAGGGATCAAGGCTTGCTTGAGTTCCGTTAACGTTTTAGCCGATAGTATAATGTTTGCGTCATCAGCAAACATCCTTGGCGTAGCGGCCCGCAGGCAGTTGGGGAGATCATTAATATAAATTAGAAACAGAAAAGGACCCAGTATATATATACTGCCCTGCTGTACGCCGCATCTGAGATCGCGAGCAGTTGATAGCTTGCCGCTTTCATCGCATCTTTGGGTTCGGCCACTTAGGTACGACAGGAACCATCTAACAGCTGCCTGGTCAAAACTCAAGAATGACATTTTACGCAAGATGATTTCGTGATCAATGGTGTCGAATGCCTTAGTAAGGTCAATGAAAACGACGCCATTGTCGACGTTAACTGACCAGGCATTTGTCTCCTCAAGCAAAGCAGTAAGAGTACTATGTAAAGAGCGGAACCCTGATTGGCAACTTAATAGTAATTTGTTCTCAATTAGATAATGGTAGAGTTGGTTGCAAAAAATTTCTTCAAAAACTTTAGAAACTTTCGAAATTACAGAAATTGGCCTATAATTGTCAGGATGTGACAATAGATAATTATATGGCTAGCCTTACATACGTATGTTTCATCCCTGCCAAGGGATTAAATATCACTTTTAAAACCTGGAGTTACATTCACTTGGGTATATTCCAGTGAGGATAGACTTAGAAGCGAAGTTGCGATAATACCAGCAGCCATCTTTACAGTTTACTAGGAATCTTATATTACAATATCGATACTCGGAGTTTGCAGAGAAAATGCGGATTTATCAGTGGTTTCCATATAAAATTCAGGTTGTACATCTACAGCGGGAATATCTTCTGCTAGTACTTGCGCAATATTTGTAAAGTGTTCGCTAATAGTTTCTGCTATCTCAAACGGATTACTAACAATTCTATTGTCAGCTTTGATCTCCAAGATATTGGACGTCTTGCCGCTGTTACGTTAGCACGTTAATTAGGTTCCATGTTTTGCGCAAATTACCTTTGTTAGCTTCCAGATGGTCAGAAACAGAGAGTTTCTTTGCGAGCTTAATTGCGTTATTTGCACGGTTTCTAGCACGCTGATGTTGATCTGACGTGGCCGAATCATTGGAAGAGATGGCCTTCTTTTTAAGGAAATCTCTTCTTCTTGTTTTACAGAGTAGATCACCAGTAATCCATGGGCATTGCATGTTACATACTCTTTTCAATTTTAGTGGTGCGTGTTTATCAACGCAACTGAGAAACATTTCTTTCCATTCACGCCACATGTCGTTTGGGTCAGAATGCACATCGACCCTGACTCATGGCATTTGGTTGAGATTATTTAAGAACTCGTTTCTGTCGAAGTGCTTCAATTGCCGAGTCTCAATCGTGCGAGGACCTTTACGGGCCGTAAGTGACGGTGACAAGACCCCAGACCTTTGATTTATCGCATTTTTGGCCGTGATAGAACTTCACCTCAACCATAAGAGTACTCCAAATTAAAGTTTGTTCTTTGGGAACTGATAATTTACAAATGCTTGCGCGATAATATTTTCATTCGAAAAAGTCTTCATTCATTCATTTATCTCCTTAATGGATCTCCCATGCGTGGTTATCTCAAGCGGCTTAAAGATGAAATAATTTTCTGTCGAATGACACAATCTGTTTTACCTCATCTAAAACGAATGCATGCTTAACGCGCACTTGGTACAGAGTGCTTCGTCTTAACTATTCTGTGCTTCGCGGCGGTACCCGGCCTTTTCGTTCCGTCTTATAATTACACCGTGCTCCACCTCGCATCTTTATTGGCTTATTGGCTATAATATTTACTGAAGATGACTGCCTCAGACAATTGCCCTATCTCACGGTCTCTTGGGCGCGGTAGCGATAACATTTTGTTGGGGAGCCTCGCTTCTGCAGTTGATTGTCAGACCAGCTCGAGTGAGCAGAAACATTGACAGGTAACAAAAGTTATCTCCTTCTAAGTAACTAAACAAAGACTTATTTCGACTCCAGAGCTAAACGCACGCGTCACAACATTTAGGAAACAACACGAAAACTATTATGCTGTCAAATAGAAAGTCTAGAAAGTGCCACGGAAGTCCAAAGATGAAATCCTACGAATTACGCTCATAATCATAATAATAATAATAATAATAATAATAATAATTATAATAATAATAATGATAATAATAATAAAAAGAAGAATTTGTTTAGCGCAAATTACATAAGTATATGATCAAATGCACTTCACAACTTAAATATTTCTAGAATAAAAGATAAATAAATATTAATAAAACCTAAACATTCCTTAATTAAGAAAATAAAAACACTAAACCGCTGGGGCAGCAAATTAAAAGCTCGACTGACGATCACGCTTAAAACTAGATATAGAGTCCAGGCGAATTATCTCACCATGTAGACTATTCCAAAGGTGCGAGGCAGCGGAGGAGAAGTCCCATGCGCCAAGTGTAGGTAACATCTTGCCTCTTAGGGCCATCAGGTGAAGCTTTCCGTTAGACCTTAGTTCGTACTTAGTTGGAATTTTAATACTTCTATGGTATATCCATTACCCACCACATATTTGAAAAAAAACTGACGCCGAGTCTTAAAATGAAAGCAGTCATATATTGCAGACAACTCAGTCAGTGAAGTCCGAGCAAAAACTAACAACGCTTACACCTTTTGATTTAAATTGCTTTATTCTGATACTGATCAAATATTAAAAACTAATAAAACGGCCTTTTTCAGGACTTTGGATTTTTTCAAAAATATCGAGCCAGAAATAAATCATTGATGCTATCGATCTGTAAATTACAAATAGTCTTAGGTTAAACTGAAAAACGGTGGTTTCTCAAAAAGTTTGGAATACATTTTTCTGCGAGCACAAGTTACACATCTATTGAACAGTTCAGCGTCCGTGTTCGTTTGATTATCCAAAAAATGCACTGAATCGGATGCAGTCCACGGTACCGTATAGAGATCTGAACTTCTTTTGCTTTCAAGCCTCGGGCTTTGACATAACCAGTTTTATAATCTCCTCATAGTTGACAATGCCATTCTTGGGATCTTCGATCGGAGCTAGCAACACGTTCGCCTCTTCTTCGGTCAGCTTGCTATCCCCTCGGAAACACAACATCCCCCTGAGTGTTCCCCCGTCGATGGTCCCGGAATTGTCCCGATCATAGCACTTAAACCCTTCAATGAAATCCTCTCGGACGGGTTCGGGTTTGCTTTTGAATTGACAGTAGATTCCCACGAACTGCTCGAATTCAACTCTGGTGTCTTTGTATTCGTCTGTCAATGGTCTAAGGTCCGCGCCAGCGGGATTTAACCCCATTGAACGAAGCAGATCGGGAATTTGGTCTCCATCTATTTTGCCATCTCCGACACGATCAAACAAAGTGTAAGCATCTCGGAGTTCGATCATCATTTCCTCTCCCAAGTCAGCCATTTTCTCAGATTCCCTAGCGAAACACCCACCACAGCGCTCGGCTAACTCTAACAAGAGAATCGAGCCTCTGGTAGTTGTGTTTTGAAGGTAGTAGAATGATAATCTGTCATACGAAAGCCAACGCACCAATCAAGATCACACCACTGTTTAGTTTAGAGTTTTTCAAAAATAAAAAAATTCTGGGACATCTGGAAGTCATTGATTAAATGCTATTTGATAGGGCTTTATTAAATTCTCTTGATAATGGCATTCACGTAGAGAAACTCTGTTGTAATTCTGATCACTATTAATGCAAAAAACCCCGGGAAATCAATCAAAATTTAACTGCTAACATTTTAAAGAATAAAGCATTTGCAAAATATCCCAAAATGTCTTTTTAGTAACGGCATTTGACAATGTTCAAACATCGTTTAGCGTGACCCCATCCGAACTGCAATTTGTCTGTCTCTATCCAAACCTTCTGTTTCGCAATTTCTACATAATAGCAAGCAGATTGTAACAATATGTTTTCTAAACTAATGACGTTAAAAAAACAACTGTGACAGCTGCAGTAAGGTAGCGAGAAATACTGTCGATTAAAGAAAGGCACAGACATTCATTCCGGTAACGTGAAAATGTTTTGCAACAGGATACTCTCACAATAGATATCATAAGTATTTTGTGAATGAAAGCCTGCTTTATACCCAAAGAAGGGTAACTAAAAAAAGTTAACAGATTGTTAAGTTAGCTAGCTGGCTTGCCGTTGATTCAAAAGCAATAGCATTCCCAGTAGGTTCATAGTAATATTCGAGGAGGAAATGAGTGATCTTTTTTACATTTATTAAAATTCACTGATACTTTCAAACTTCAAACACTACAATGCTCGTCACAAATCGTTGAAACAGACACCGTTTCTCTCGAATTTTCTGGAAAAATCCTGACATTTCTACTTCACACTGTTTTCCTCTCCGAAATGTGCCTTCTCCCTCCCCAATGTTGAGCCATGCGTGTTTTGAAGCACTGAAACCACTGTGATACCCAAATCAACATTGGGGAAGGGGAAACAGACACAAGTGTTTCAAGAGTTTTGACGAGTATTGTAGCTTGCTTGTCTATGATTCATTTCATATATCCTTTCATCGTTGTCTATCATATGTTCGTACAATAATAAGCATCCTAGTTACTGGGTTGCCGTATACGGCAATCCCAGTTGGAAAATGGGTAGAATTTCTCCGTTTTATTTTTTTCCGTGTCGGTAAAAGTCTTGCCTGTCACTCCCCCGGTAAGTGTTGTCTTTGTGCATAGAGCCTTCTGCGCGTATTTTCTTAGGATCGAGAGGGTAGTGGAAATGCGTACATTTCTCTGGTGGACACAGTAGAATCATTAACTTAACCTGTAATGGCGTCGAAAGTCATGTAACGCGAATGGCGTTTTAGTGAATCTTTGAACAAAATATACCCTTATGAAGCTCAAAAATGGCAAATCAATTGGATACTGAACAAGACAGGCGACAACAATCTGTCGCCCGTCGAGCCGTCTTTTACCAAGTGTGCATGTAGAACATTGAAGATTCGCAGGGCAGCGATAATAGTGAATTCAAAGACTAGACAAGGTGGATTGAATGGAATTTCAAGCGTTAAAATCGCTGAAAAGGTAAAATTATTGTCGAAGCGATGCCGCAATTGCGTGTCTTCACCACATGTTCCTTTGATCTCACATTATTGTGTTTTCCGTCAAAATATTCGCTTGTTTTCGCTTTCGCTCGAACATATCTACCTTTATTACATGTCCAGTGAATAGTTCTATCCTCTGGGATGAATTTTCCGTCGAAGAATCGGTTATTTGGGCGGTCAGTGTAAAACGCAGACTGCAGACTGCAGACTGCAGACCGGGGGTAAAATGCAGACTGAGGGTAAAATAAATATTAATAAAAAAACGAGTCATAAGGATAAAATAAAGATTGTTTGAAAGACAATCCTGTTTTACATCTGTCAACAACTCACATTATTATGACTGCAGGTCGCTGCACCTTTTGGGGATGCGATCGTACGCGTTGAAATCATCTGTGCTTTGTTTTTGCGCTTCCAGATGCATTGCAATGTTCCAAATTATTTGTCACACCGGTACATCGAGGGAAATCGATCGAAAAACCAACAATTATTACTTCGAATACCTGAATAATCTCGGTTGTCTTTTTTCGGTGCAACGAAATGCACAAAGAATTTCATGTATTCCGAGCAATTAGGACGCGGGGATTTCATTGGTTAAGCTATGCGTGATAACCCCTAGGGAGAGGTTATAATTGAAAATTACATCTTCCAGATGCAAAACAAACGAGCTTGTGAACTAAAGGATAAACATAACGTACACGAAAGCGAATGAAAGGATCCTAATAAGAAATTTTTACACCTCAGTCATACTGGCTTAAGCCGACTGAATTGAAACGTTAAATGGTTGCAAAATCCACGTTATCTCTGTCTTTGTTAATTGGTATTGTAGCCATGCGTGTCAAAATAAATTGAGTTATTGGGTAATTACTCGATTACTTTGTTCAGTGCAGCAAAATGGACAGTTGAATTACGGGGTGGTGACTTCTTTGCCTAAAAGCAACTCACTTAACGAAACTATCCTTTTTCCAACAACAACAAGGATTCAAACAGCTTCGATTCTTACAGAGTTCGATGAAAATCCGGATTTAAAACATGCGGTGGGGCAACCAAAGCGATGGGAGCTGTGTTGGAGTTTCCGTGTGAAAGTACAAACGGCTACTAACACTCTTATAACTCTTTTTTCATTATTATTTTATTAACCCGCAGTCTGCAGTCTGCATTTTACCCTCAGTCTGCAGTCTGCGTTTTACACTGACCGATTATTTGGGTGGTTTTTGGCAACAGAGATTAATTATTCGTAATGCGATCGCTTCCGTTGCCGTTATCAATGGGTCGCAAATTTGACACTTTTATCGCATTATCACATTACGCATTGAATCCACGTTATCTCTTACAGTCCGACCTCTATTAAGCGGCCACCTATTAAGCGGCCACCCTCCATTTGAAGCGGCCACTTTCCCAAGTCCCGATTTATTTGTCAGTAAATTGCTGTAATTAAGACCTCTATTCAACGGCCACCTCCATTAAGAGGCCGCGGCCACCTTTTTGCTGTCGCAAGTGTATTATTTATGTGGCTTTTTACCTCCATTAAGCGGCCAGCAAATTATCTTTCCTAGCGAAATGTTGACAGATGATACAAGATGATTACTGATAACAACAAGAAAACAAGAACCGTGAATCTCTACTATAACAAGTCACAAGCGGCGTACACGTGCAAACTTGTCACATCCGGCACTATACAAGCAACGATTCAGTACGTACTATCAATAGATTGAGCTGACCCACTGTTTTGTTACAACCAAAATCTCTGCAGGAAAACCTCATTACTACTGTACTGGAAATCTAGAAGAAGGGTGGCCGCTTAATAGAGGTCGGACTGTATTCCTAAAAATCTAAAAATATTCGTGCCTCATCAGTTTTTGGTCGAATTTATGTCCAAGAAAGCAGATAAATTGCAGAAAATTTTAGTTTTGCATCCAAAAATTCGTAATCAACGCTAAAATGACCAAATTTTGCCTGGAAAACATATTTTACTGTTATTTTTCTTAAATTTTTTCGTTCAACTTTCGCTTTTATTAAATGTTTCAGTTGTCTGTGCTGTTGGAAAGCTTATTTTCTTAGCTTTAAAATGATGTATTTTTTCCCCCTAACTTTAAATATTTTTTGAAAAAAAAAAACTTTTTTTGGCGATGGCTGATTTACCGCGGTTTTCTCGCGGTTGGGAAGTAGGAAAAAGAGTTAGGCCGGTAGCCAGGTTTTTAACCTCAGAAAAGGATCTGTTTCGTCGTACAAACGTGTAAGGACCTGTGAGCCAAAGGGCTTCTGCTGGTATGACTTCTGGGTGACCCCTTAATAACTTCTTACTAACCGAGCGCGAGGGCCGTACTGCCAGGGAAATATTGGCCCGAGGTCGTGGCAGTACGGACCGAGAGCAGCGAGGTCCGTACAAAAACGACCCAGGGCCAATATTCCCCAGTACGGCTCGAGCTAGCTCGGTTAGTAAGAAGTTTATTATATGGTTTTTGAATTACCTTTTGCTTTGTTTTTGCAAGCCCGTAATCGGCCCGTGGGCCAGTCACAATTAGCCAATCAGAGCGCGCGTTATATCGGCTACAAACCCCAACTGGAAAAAATTTGCGTGGAACGCTGCACGTACCACAGGCTACCCAGTGTACCCTCACGGAGGGTCTAGTTTCTACGTAGTTCTGGTGTCTGAGCAACACATGATGAATCTGGTGGTGCGTCCTTAGTTTAGTTGATACTGACTCTCTTTGTATAAATTTAAGGTGATTTTGCCAGATTTTTTGGAATAATATACTA
>OX421457.1:31322586-31325086 GCA_949126865.1 Montipora capitata | reverse complement strand
AGTTTTATTAATTTGTCAAGGACGAAGCATTCCTCACATGTCTTAATCGTAGTTACTGAAAGCCGTGATTTAAAACACTTATTCTATGAATTTTGCTGTCTATCCTACTCTCAGTCTCCTTGCCTCGCAATTTTCTTAGGGCGTTGTATGTAGCGACGCGAATCTCCTGCATCCTGAACCAATAAAGAAGAGGATTTAATGACGAATTCAGATAAACAACAGTGGCAGTCCATTCGTAAGCCATCTTGATTGACGAATTATACCCGAGTATAAGACGGAAAACCATAGCTGTGAGGAACGGAGTATAGCAAGCGAGAAACATCATTAAAACATAAACCATAGTGAAAACAGATTTCTTGTATTTTTTCATATTGCCATTGTCCCAAGCTGAAAGAGTCTGTGTTCGGATTTGATTTCGATGACGTCGCAACACATTGAAGATTTTAATATACGCTACAAATGTAGCTGTGAGGCTGATGGACAGAACAGGTATCGGCACAAGTGTCCAGTAACGATCAGAGTTGGCTATAAACAGCGAAACACTGGCGACGACACAGAAGAACCAGTAGGCGAATACCGTTGTCATAACACGGCGAACCGTTACGATTTGCTTGTATCGAAGATGCAACTGTAAAGCTAGCATTTTGTCCACCGCTATCGTTGCAATTGTCATTACCGATACACCCGCACATACAAAACCAGCTATCCAGTGAATGAGCCTTCCATCGCAGGCGATTTTAGCATCGTCACTTAACTCGGCTATCTTATAAACGACAAACAGAGGCTGAGCTACGAGTCCAATGACGAGGTCTGAGCCAGCTAAGCAAGAAATAAGGACATTGCTTGGTGTGTGAAGAAGTGGTGTTTTCCAGACCACGAAAATCACTATGCTGTTAAATAGCGCTGCGGTTAAGGCAAGTACAGAGTTTACTGCACAGCAAATGATTTCCGAAAAAAGTATGCCTCCCTCGTGCAATAGCTGAACCGTTGTCAAGAAAAAACAATTTGTGGTATGGTTTACCTCCATGAAGCAAATTTCCAGAACGACGCAAAATGCAACGCAGAGTCCCTGCGCACAACTCCTTCGACCCGCTTATTCACTAACGGTAAAGTGCCGACCGAGAGACCGAACTTAATGAGACCGCTGAAAACAGCCTTCCAATCGTGTCCCAATATTACAGGTCATGACTTAACGGGCAATCGGCTTCTTTTCAGCAAACACTTTGGAATCGCATTTAGTTTCGTCCTTGTTTTTCAATGCATGATCTACCGTCGCGCACAATCGCAAAGCCCAAAGTAATTCAAATTGTCAAATTTAGATATTGAATATAGAAAAATTCTACGAACATTTATCGTACTAGGTGCATGATTGTACTGAACTATATGACTTTGTGTTAATAATCTCTAGTGGCAGGTGTCAAAACAATTAACAGCCACATAGGATTTCAGTATTTCACAACTATTGTCGGACAACACATCATAAGAGCTTTGCTTGTGGCCCAGAGTCCAATACCGACTGATTACAACGGCAACCTTTTGTCAAAATTCTCTTTGTTTTCGGGTCCAAAAAATTAGCTCTGCCTTTCCTTATGCCCAAGCCATTTTGTGTGTAATATTAACTTAAAGTGCCTTGTGTCGTTATGCTCAGATGCGCGGCAGAAAGGTATATGCCCAACAGGCAAGTTCGCCATTCGGAAAAATATGGACATTTGTCTCTAATTTTCTCGCGGCAGTTTAATACTTTTTTCGAAGATTGGAAGATGGCGATTTTAATTTTAAAAACAAGATGCTTTAGTTCGTTCTAAAAATAACTTAAATATCCCGTTTTTAGGCCAGGACTTGGAAACATTTATAGCTCCTACATACTTACAGACACCGGACTGAGAGAATTTTCATCCCTAACTAAAATAATCTCATGTCACTTTCATATGTTCATTAATTGATTATATCTTGGTGAGAGTTAAGCAAATTTAATATTTAAATGACAATAATATGCTCGCTTTAATGTGGTTGCCATTTCAGTTGTTGTGGTAATTAGTGATCCCCGCAGTAGGTGAGCTGTTCTATCTTTTGTACCTACAATAGCTTCCTTCAGACAAACTGGAAACGTGCATCGCTGTTTTCATATAGTTCTATTAAGCCCATCTTATTACTCACATAGAAAGCGCACAGCAGGCAAAGCAAAACATTTTCATATTCTAGATGAAGTCGCCTCTTTGTTTTCAACTTCCAATTAACGCGGAGCAAAACGTTTCCTGCAATATAAACTATTGTTGTCATTTATTCAGATAATGTTAGCGTGTTCATTTTCTCGCATCTACTTTCCCGAAGGACTGAATTGCAGTTGAAAAGATAGGGAAAGTTAATGAGATAAACTGAAATGACACTTTAGGGAAGCAGAAACGCTGGCACTGAATATTTCGAGCTAAAAATATTTTATTTTTCTATTCGTCAGTATATATGCGATTTCCTGCGAGCTTCCCTTGACTCTTTAAACAAT
>OX421457.1:31302586-31317586 GCA_949126865.1 Montipora capitata | reverse complement strand
ACGAATTCCAACGCATTACACTTGGAGCCGGATTGGCTGCCAGAACTGCGGGATGGTAATCGCATTGACGACCAACCGCCTTCGGGGCTCCAAACCGGATTTTCTGTCTAGGTTTACTCCCGTAGCCTTTTCCTTCCCGCAAGGCAACGTATTGGGTGTTATATCAGACTTGTCCTTGTCCTAAATGGATGGCCTGTCAAGGCTGTCCAGCTTCATCTACTCACCAAGTGCATGTCGGCCGGCTCGCCAGGAGCCCGCCTCACCAACAAGTTGCTGGTGGGGGAGCCGGTTTAGACGCCGACCACCCGTCCATGCGGCAGGTTGTACTGGGTTACAATGTTACCAGTAGCAGACAATGTCTGACCTGTCTGACCTGACCTTTATAACCTTTATAGGGATATTTTTGCGTAGTTCAAAACTATGCAGAGAAAGCAGAACTTAGCAAGTGCTCTTGGTATCCAAAACGAAAATTGGGGGTAACCATGCATTTTTCAGAGATAATTAAGCTTCAATTTGGAAAAGAAAGCCATACATTGCCTTGTATTTTAAAGCTTGTTACAAATATTGTTCATAAATTATCTTCGGATTGCTTGCCAATTGAAAGACGACCAAACAACCGCACGTTTCAGTTGTAGCGCAAATTTTAATTTTAAGTCTGAGAAAAAGGCGGACGAGTGAGTCCTTTGTAAAACCAAAAATGGTGAAAAGCACCGCTTTTCGGGTTTCTTTTTGGAAAGCATTGAGTCTATTGAAAAGGAAACTGCCTAGAGAAATCGAAAATGAGAGATGATTGAATATACGTAATGGTCGCTATGTTGGATGACACAATATACCGTTTGTTTATCATTTTCGCCACTGCCGAGTATCTGCGTCTCCAGAGGCTGATTAAAAACAACCTATATTACCACTGCGAATATGGAGTGATTTTCCGCGCGAGAAACCATGTTCATGAAGCAACTTTGAGCACAAAGTAGTAAAGAAGCTTTTTTAAGTGCGATAATCTTCGCTTGGAAAATAATGAAATCGAAAATTCTGGAAGTGGTTATTACGTCGAGGCGTCTTTCAATTTTTCGTGAACTTATTTAACAGCTTATCACATGATGACTACTATTTTTCATCAAACATCAGCAATGGTACCAGTTTTTCATTTGTTAGTCTAATTAGTTACTCTCATTCTTGTTCCAAACTTCACATCACCTTTACGTGTTATCGTCTATATTTATATATTTTAAGGGATCTTAAGATTTAAACGAAATTGTAAATGAGTTTGTTATATTGTCAGCACATTAGGAGGGGTCGAATTAATGTGTGTTGGGTGAAACTTGACCACCTTACATCATGAATTTTGCATGGCCTTGCATTTGCATCTTCAGCTTTCCGTCACATTAAAGCGTTCAACTTCGAACTGAGTGACATAAAAAATAACCAATAAAATGGGTGAATTTCATAAATACAAATATTCTATGTAGGTTTCGCTCACTGACTAATCCTTTAGCTATCAACTCTCAAAAATTTTGACGTCAAGAAGCGTAGTATACGCAGTTTGGCGCCCTAACTTCAGAAGACTCGAAAGTTTTCTCTTTTCAGTTATCACTGACTTTCTCGATTCATGATTTAAAGACAAATTCTCGCGGAAAACCCGAGATATTGTCAAAACAACGAAGTTCATTTCAGTTTGTAAGTATGATTGCTTCTGGTAACATAAGTTGAGTCGTCAGTATAATTAAGATAATTTATTGTCATAGTTGATTCTACAGTAGCCTTTCGTCAGTATTTTACGACCTCAAGCCACCCATAGATCTCTTCAAATAAAATATCCTTTTCTTTCCACGGATTTAAGGGGATAAATATAAACAAAAATTAACGAACGAGTTACCAAGTCTTTCGCTTATTTTATCTTCTTTGTTCGTTACAGCTGAAACATCAATTAAGAGGCCAGCCCTTCCAATTTGCTGTTTAATTAGTACCAAAGGCTACACAATGAGTAAATAGTTTCAGCAAAATATGACAGAATTAGTAATTAATTCAGAAATTCATTTTCATTACAGAATATGTGAAACGGTCTTGGAGTCTGTAGCCCCCCGCGATGGCACGAAAATCGAATATCTTTAACCTCAGAAAACCTTGTAACCTAAGAAAACTCTCGCGAAAAGAGTAAAGATTCACTTCGCGATTTATCCCTCCCTTACAATGCCAATATTAAGTAGGATTAGAAATATTCAGACAGTCAGGAACGTCTTTTCTTTGCTCACTTCTTGTGCATAGTGTTCAATATTGAGGAAAGAGTGGAAATTTCATCTGCTAGTGACACTTTTTATTCTATTGTCTCAGAAACTCTTTAACAGAAAAAATCCCATGTTTTGGCGTTGTGTCTCATCTCTATAATTTCTCAGCTGGTTAGAGTAGCAGGCAAAAGTTTTATGAATTTGTCAAGAACGAACCGTTCCTCACATGTCTTATTCGTAGTTACTGAAAGCCGTCATTTAAAACATTTATTCTATGAAATTTTGCTGTCTATCCTCCTCTCAGTCTCCTTGCCTCGCAATTTTCTTAGGGCGTTGTATGTAGCAACGCGAATCTCCTGCATCCTGAACCAATAAAGAAGAGGATTTAATGACGAATTCAGATAAACAACAGTGGCAGTCCATTCGTAAGCCATCTTGGTTAACGAATTATACCCGAGTATAAGACGGAAAACCATAGCTGTGAGGAACGGAGTATAGCAAGCGAGAAATATCATTAAAACATAAACCATAGTGAAAACAGATTTCTTGTATTTTTTCATATTGCCATTGTCCCAAGCTGAAAGAGTCTGTGTTCGGATTTGATTTCGATGACGTCGCAACACATTGAAGATTTTAATATACGCTACAAATGTAGCTATGAGGCTGATGGACAGAACAGGTATCGGCACAAGTGTCCAGTAACGATCAGAGTTGGCTATAAACAGCGAAACAATGGTGACGACACAGAAGAACCAGTAAGCGAATACCGTTGTCATAACACGGCGAACCGTTACGATTTGCTTGTATCGAAGATGCAACTGTAAAGCTAGCATTTTGTCCACCGCTATCGTTGCGATTGTCATTACCGATACCCCCGCACATACAAAACCAGCTATCCAGTGAATGAGCCTTCCATCGCAGGCGATTTCAGCATCGTCACTTAACTCGGCTATCTTATAAACGACAAACAGAGGCTGAGCAACGAGACCAATGACGAGGTCTGAGCCCGCTAAGCAAGAAATAAGGACATTGCTTGGTGTGTGAAGAAGTGGTGTTTTCCAGACCACGAAAATCACTATGCTGTTAAATAGCGCTTCGGTTAAGGCAAGTACAGAGTTTACTGCACAGAAAATGATTTCCGAAAAAAGTATGCCTCCCTCGTGCAATAGCTGAACCGTTGTCAAGAAAAAACAATTTGTGGTATGGTTTACCTCCATGAAGCAAATTTCCAGAACGACGCAAAATGCAACGCAGAATCCCTGCGCACAACTCCTTCGACCCGCTTATTCACTTAACGGTAAAGTGCCGACCGAGAGACCGAACTTAATGAGACCGCTGAAAACAGCCTTCCAATCGTGTCCCAATATTACAGGTCATGACTTAACGGGCAATCGGCTTCTTTTCAGCAAACACTTTAGAATCGCCTTTAGTTTCCTCCTTGTTTTTCAATGCATGATCTACCGTCGCGCACAATATCGCAAAGCCCAAAGTAATTCAAATTGTCAATTTTAGATATTGAATATAGAAAAATTCGACGAATATTTATCGTACTAGGTGCATGATTGTACTGAACTATATGACTTTGTGTTAATAATCTCTAGTGGCAGGTGTCAAAACAATTAACAGCCACATAGGATTTCAGTATTTCACAACTATTGTCGGGCAACACATCATAAGAGCTTTGCTTGTGGCCCAGAGTCCAATACCGATTGATTGCAACGGTAAACTTTTGTCAAAATTCTCTTTGTTTTCGGGTCTAAAAAATTAGCTCTGCCTTTCCTTATGCCCAAGCCATTTTGTGTGCCTTGTGTCGTTAATATGTTCAGATGCGCGGCAGAAAGGTATATGCCCAACAAGTTCGCCATTCGGAAAAATATAGACATTTGTCTCTAATTTTCTCCCGGGAGTTATATATTTTTTTCGAAGATCGGAATATGGCGATTTTAATTTTAAAAGCAAAAAAAATAACTTAAATATCCCGTTTTTAGGCCAGGACTTGGAGACATTTATAGCTCCTACATACTTACAGACACCGGACTGAGACTGAGAATTTCCATCCCTATCTAAAAAATCTCATGTCACTTTTATAGTATTTAGCTCTTATTAAGCGAGCTTAGTCAGTCTGTATGGGAGAATCTTGACCGAGGTTGTGAGTACAGACCGTACAGACCGAACGTCTGTACACACGACCGACGGCGATGAGTGGCGATGAGCTGAACTTAATTATGTCAAAGTTTGCTCGTCATCCTCTATTTTGTCATCATGCTGTTTGGCACTTCCATAAATAAATATTGGTAGAAGAAAATACTCAATATTTTTGCATTTTAGTTTGCATCTTTTCACCGCAAAACATTATCGGTCTAGATGGGAAAATCTAGACCGCGGTCAATATCGATTTCAGCCAATCAAATTCGTGAACTTGGTAGTTCCCAGTCCTTGTGAGACAGAGCCATAAAATAAATGTTATATCTTGGTGACAATTAAGCAAATTAAATATCTTAAATGACAATAATATGCTCGCTTTAATTCGGTTGCCATTTCAGTTGTTGTGGTAATTAGAGATCCCCACCGTAGCTGAGTTGTTCTATCTTTTGTACCTACAATAGCTTCAGACAAACTGGAAACGTACACCGCTGTTTTCATATAGTTCTATTAAGCCCATCTTATTACTCACATAGAAAGCGCGCAGCAGGCAAAGCAAAACATTTTCATATTCTAGATGAAGTCGCCTCTTTGTTTTCAACTTCCAATTAACGCGGAGCAAAACCTTTTCTGCAATATAAACTATTGTTGTCATTTATTCAGATAGCATTAGCGTGCTCATTTTCTCGCATCTACTTTCCCGAAGGACTGAATTGCAGTTGAACAGATAGTGAAAGTAAATGAGATCAACTGAAATGACACTTTAGGGAAGCACAAAACACTGGCACTGAATATTTCGAGCTAAAAATTTTTATTTTTCTATTCGTCAGTATGGAATTTCCTGCGAGCTTCCCTTGACTCTTCAAACAATTTTTCTAAAACACCAACGAGTATTTTCGGTACGTTTTGTCATTTCATATTTTTTACTTGCTGTGGAAAGTAATCGGCAATACCCTAAAACTGCCATTAAAAAAAAAAAAACGAGCAACAGCTTGTGTTTGTTTAATCTACATTTGACAGGATCATGGCAGCTTTAGATGGAACCATTTTATTGTTTTTGTGAACAGCCCCAAATATCACCCGAGCTAAAAGGAAACATCGCATTGTTAACGCTAATAGTTTTCGGATTCAGTACGACGATTTCTTTTCCGGGTACAGATGCTATTAATTACATTTTTCGATCGGAAGTGAGATATAGTCACAGAAAAGAAAAAAAATAATTTTCTTACAAAATAAGTCATTTTCAGTGAAAACATGCTGCTCTAGAGTCTTATATTTGAAGTCGTGCGTGGAACAACGAGAAATTTAACGGCACATCGCCCTCTTGAAAAAAAAGGAACGTTCTTGCTTTCTAATTGACTGAGAAAGTTACTCTCTCTCATTGCCATTAGCTAAACTACCATCTTTAGCCCAATGATTTTTAAGTACAATGGAAGGAAATTGTTTTTAACCGATGTCTTTAACTGACAAACTCTAGAATATGCCGATCAAGCATGTCAAAAGGGGAGAGAATGAAGCGCTCGAATGTCACCTATTAGTCTACTTAAATTCAACATGTCAACGAGGTATGCCTTTGAATGAACATTGCGAATGTCACAGATCCGACAGATAGTTGTTATTGAAATCTGGGTTTATAACAGCAAAACGGCGAATTAGAACATAAGACGCGTAAACGAAGCAGAGTCGCGGTGGCATACCACTGTAAGGATCTTCCGTTGAAAATGGCGCACCCTCAAAACATCCTCTTCCGTTGAAAATGGCGCGCGGTCGAAAGATAAGGGCTTGGTAACTAGTCAAGCCCTTATATTTCGACCGCGCGCCATTTTCAACGGAAGAGGATGTTTTGAGCGCGCGCCATTTTCAACGGAAGAGCCTGCTTGCAGGCTATACCACTGTTAACCCTGATCGAGAAACAGAATCAAGTGAAAGGGAGAAAAATAAGCCGCGTTTCTACCTTTATCTTCTATCCAATATCTAGATACCAGTAAATCGTTTATGCGGTTGGTGTGGAGCCGCAGTAATTTCCGTTTCATGCAAGTCGTTGACTGTATGAACGGTCGTTATCCTGTTAACTCAGTCAAGTCTCAGAGTCTGGATTCACAGGTCAGTTAAGTCTCAAACCACTGGGATTTTCACTATTTGCCGAATGTCCAAGATTTAGCCAACCACTGAACATCTTACTTTCAGACATCCCCTATAGTCTGAGGAAGTCGCAGACATATCGAAATAATCGAGTGTTCATATTGTCCCGACGGATTCTAGGTTTCTGCTAACACTTCAAATGTGCCAAAAGTCAGTGCTATTATGTGAAAACGATACATTTACAAATTGGGACGGCCCTCTAGTGATTTTTCAATATCTCGGCGAAATCTTGGAGTTTTCGGAAATCTCCGAGATTTCCCAACCTATAGGAAGATAAGATTTAGGATTTCTTTTATGTGCAGAAACGACACAAATTATGTTTTAGACGAGTGAAAGGTAGTATTTGATTAGAATTTAGTTTTTGCACGCTGTATCTAACTAGCAAGAAAGTTTCGAAAACCATACCTGGAGATTGCAGTTCTTAACACATTATGAAAAGTCTTAGCCATTTTGAGCGTACTTGGTTATCACGTTCTTTCCTCACTGAAAAAATATGAAAGAATACATCGATTTCCGAAGCAAACGTCTGCGCAAAAAAACGTTCAACTTCCACAGTTCCTTACCTCAAAACCACGCGTACTTGACCAAAGCGTTCACTGCAGGTTTCTTTACATGTCAATCAATATTCCAAAACCGTTTCAGCTAAGGTTCCTTTTGACAACCATTAGCATTGCAGTCCCTGTTTGTGATGGAAAATTTGAGCTCAAATTCGTGGTTTTAATTTGCAGAGCGCCAGCCGTTCAAAACACACGTGGAATACGTTGGTGCACGTGCATAACTAATTACGCTTCACGTGTAATTTAGATCCCGCCAACAGGCAACAGGCAGGCCCATATTGTACGAACAGTTAACTGTACACAATAGCCCACTTTCGGTATATAACAATTCAGTCCTAATCAAAAAACATCATCTCGAGGCTCTGATGGAATTAACTCATACAAATCCTTATATTTATTCCCCAGAGCCTCGAGATGATGTCTTTTGTTTCGGACTGAATTTTAATATATCAAAATCGGTCTATTTGTTTAAAATGATGCCCATCATTGGTGCAACGGAAAACCTTGGCCCAACGTCAAGTGTTAACGCTTGCTTCGTTAATCTACGTTGGAAAGGCTGCGTTATAGAGCAGCAAGAGTTATTTTTAATCTACCCAGAGACATGACAGAGAGTTTTACTATAAACTAGCTGTCTTTAAATGCATGCATAAGGCTTACAATGGAAAGCTGCCTGGCACCCTTAGTAACTGAATTGTTAAGAAAAATGTTCTTTGGTACTCAATTATAGACTGCAAAACAGTCGGTTTTCGAATTTTCGCGCGCTAGTAGGGCGTGTGAGGCGTCTCTCTCCAGTCTCACTCTTCGTTTTCACCCTCGCTCCAGACCTTTCGTTTGAAAAGACGCATTCCTCCAACGCAAAAATACAGCTGTTTTGCAGTCTAACTCAACTTTGAAAATACTGACTTCCAATTGATGCAAGCCACTATAACCTTGCCAAAAAGCTCAAAACTTCAGATCTCTTTAAAGCAGTTAAGGACGGTACCTACTATAGTTTTTGCGAATATGTTATGCGCATCTCGAGATACTCGGAGTAGTAGTAGTAGTAGTAGTAGTAGTAGTAGTAGTAGTAGTAGTAGTAGTAGTAGTAGTAGTAGTAGTAGTAGGCATCCTTCTGTCTCGAGAGACAATGGTATGCCCTATGGAGTCATTGGGACTGCTGAGAGCTGCGTCTCTAATGGGTCAGCAGCCCGATCCTTGCATGACAGTCTCTACCCCAACGGACACCTTTTCCTTGAGCTGTAAGATCCTCTTCTCTTCGCTCCTCTTGACCCCAATACTGACAGCGTGGCGCCAGTCATTGCGATCAAGTGCAAGCGCCTCCCAGCTCTCTGTTTCAATGCCTTTGAGTTTCAGGTCAAGCTTACAGCTATCCTCGAAGTGCTGGCCGGCCTATTGGGCGGCATCCTGTAGCCAGCTCACCATAAAAGAGGCCCTTGGGTATACGGCCGTCCCTCATGCGACGTACATGACGGAGTCGACACTTGCAAAGCATGAGATGCATGCTAAGAGAACCTGCTTTCTCCAGCACAGCAACATTGGTGACTTTGTCCTGCCATGTGATTCCCTTTTCCATGTGGTTCCCTGATGGAACCTTTCCAGGCGGTTCTCCTGTCTAGCGTATGTCGTCCGAAGACTCGCTGCCGTACAGTAAGGTACTGAGGACGCATGGAGAAAATCATGGAGAAAATCGAATGGAGAAAATCATATCGATCGTGGAACGCTCCGCCCTAAAGCCACACTGAGACTCAGGAAGAACGCGGCTGGCAAGGACTTGCAGGCGAGACAGTACTACACGGGCAAAAACCTTGTTTACGATAATCAGCAAAGATATTCCACGGTAGTCGTTGCTATCATTGCGGTCGCCCTTGCATTTGTACAGCGTAGTGATCTTGGAGTCGTGCATATCCTGAGGTACCTTCCCTTCGCTCCAGCAAAGGCACAGGAGTTCATGAAGTGGTTCCAAGACGAGGGCTGCCTTGCCGCACTTGATGATTTCAGGGGGTATACCATCTTCACCCGGTGCTTTGCCGCTTTCCAACGCATCAATAGCTTTGCTAAGTTCTTCCATGGTCCGTTCGGCGTCAAGTTCGTCCAGTACGTGCAGATCCTCGATAGCATCAAGTGCTTCCTGGGAGTCTGTGTTTATTCTGGAGTAAAGGTCAAGATAGTGTTCGGCCCATCTTTCTACCTGTTTGTCCTGGGCTGTGATGACTTCCCCTGTTTTGGATTTTAAGGGCGCAGTTTTCTTGATTGGCTTGCCTGTTGCTTGCTTGATGCCCGCATACATGTCCTTGATATTACCGGTGAGAGAGGCTTGCTGGATTCTCTCTAAGAGTTAAAGCCATTAGTTATTCGCACAGCGGCGTGCCGTTCGCTGGGCCTTGTTCCGAGCGGCCCTAAGAGTCAGGAGGTTCTTCTGTGATGGGTCACGCTCGTAGTCGACCAGTACGTTGCGCTTTGCGATGATAGCTGGCTCCATCTCTGTGATGTAAGCATCAAACCAGTCTGTGGTCTTCCTTTCTCTCTTGCCAAATGTGAGCAATGCACCACTGTAAGTGGTGTTACGAAGAGAGCTTGATCTGTCATCGACATTCTGCTCGTGGTGGTACATCAGAGATTCTTCAAGACGCTCTGCAAGCTCTTGGATCTTGTCTGAGTAGGCAGCCTTGCTGGTGTTGATACCTTTCTGCTTGGAGTGATATTTTTTTAGGTGTCAGTTTCACTATGGAGGCAATCAGAGAGTGATCAGTGCTGCAATTGGCGCTGTGGTAAGATCTCGTGTTGCCGACATTGTTGAGTGAGTCTCGCCTTGTGATAACCAAGTGCAGCTGGTGCCAATGTTTTGACCTAGGATGTCTCCATGATACCTTGTGGCATGCTTTGTTCTGAAAAAAGGTGTTCGTCACGCACAGGTTGTGGTAACAGCAGAGCTCAAGAAGTCTCTGACCATCATCATTCATTTTTCCTATGCCATGATGTCCCAGGACACTTGGCCCATGACTCTCGGTCCGCACCCACCTTTACGTTAAAGTCACCTAGGAGGAGAATATGTTCTGACGATGGGACCATGCCGATAATAGTATCCAGGGACTCGTAGAACTGGCCTCTCACTTCGGATGGAGCTTGTAGAATGGGTACATTGGCACAGACCAGGTGAACGCTGCCTTCTGCCGTTGACAGACCTAGTGTGAGGATTCTCGCTGTGCCATTAGTTGGAACCTGGGTCATGCAAAGCAGCGTGTTCTTCACAGCAAAACCCACTCCATGCTCTCTGGCCTCCACGCTGCTTTTCCCTGCCAGAAGAAGGAGTAGTTGTCTTCCTCCAGGGATCCCCTGTCAGGAAGACGCGTCTCCTGCAGGGCTGCGATGTCGACGTTCAGTCTTACTAGTTCGCAGTCTATAATAGCTGTCTTGCGGGCGTCATCAACTGCTTTTAGGTCCTCGGTCAATCCAGTTCGCATGGTTCTTACATTCACACTTGCTATTTGAAGAGTTGGAGTCCTTGTTTCATTCTTACTGTATTTGCCTGGTGCAGGGTTTAACGATCCAATTGTCGAGCTGATGAGCTTTAAGCTCCAGGCACCCACTGAAGCAGGCGGATCGTGGCGAGTCAGCAGCACCTTACTGTCTGGGGGCTGCCCAGCTTAAGGCGGGCGATAGCTGACCAGTCGTATCCCGATGATACCTTCCACCGTCGAAGACAACCCGTAGATAATTAATGAACAATACTCTACGCCAATCGAGCGCGGACTTATAACTCGTAACTGCTGTCTTCCGTGTTGAGCTCTCACCGTTATGCGAGACTGGAGTGGCGACTCTCCTGGGCACCAGCCTGGGCGACGGTATATGGAGACCTTTTGCTGCCCAGACAACAGGGTCCCCCTCTCGGCCGCACCGACGAATTCCAACGCATTACACTTGGAGCCGGATTGGCTGCCAGAACTGCCGGATGGTAATCACATTGACGACCAACCGCCTTCGGGGCTCGAAACCGGATTTTCTGTCTGGGTTTACTCCCGTAGCCTTTTCCTTCCCGCAAGGCAACGTATTGGGTGTTATATCAGACTTGTCCTTGTCCTAAATGGATGGCCTGTCAAGGCTGTCCAGCTCCATCTACTCACCAAGTGCATGTTGGCCGGCTCGCCAGGAGCCGGCCTTTGACAGGTCTTGTACTTTGTCCTGCAGGATGACATGCCACCCGCCTCACCAACAAGTTGCTGGTGAGGGAGCCGGTTTAGACGCCGACCACCCGTCCATGCGGCAGGTTGTACTGGGTTACAATGTTACCAGTAGCAGACAATGTCTGACCTGTCTGACCTGACCTTTATAACCTTTATAGGGATATTTTTGCGTAGTTCAAAACTATGCAGAGAAAGCAGAACTTAGCAAGTGCTCTTGGTATCCAAAACGAAAATTGGGGGTAACCATGCATTTTTCAGAGATAATTAAGCTTCAATTTGGAAAAGAAAGCCATACATTGCCTTGTATTTTAAAGCTTGTTACAAATATTGTTCATTAATTATCTTCGAAAAATACGTGGTTACCCCCAATATTCTTTTTGGATTTTAATAGCAACTGTTAAGATCTGCTTCTCCCGCATGTTCAGTAAACAGCGCAAAAATACCTTTCAATTAGTAGGCACCGAATTTCAGCCTGAGCCGCTAGTTTTGAACTTGTGGAGATTTTGTATCTATTTGAAATTGCTTCAATGTCGCATTGATAGTATTTCAATACGTTTTAAAAAGGAAAGGAACTTTATTAAAGTGTCTAGTCGATTTAGCGCTGGAGCACTAATTGGGGACACTGTAAAGTGAAATCAACAATCAACACAAATCAAGTCAAATGCTGGTTTTTGGGGAGAGGGGAAACCGTAGAACCCGGAGAAAACCTCTCGGTGCAGAGTAGAGATCCAACAAACTCAACCCACATATGACGCCGAGTCGAGGAATCGAACCCGAGCCACATTGGTGGGAGGCGAGTGCTCTCACCACTGCGCCATCTCTGCACCCCCAATTGTATTTTAATACATAGCCATAACTTATTTTAAAACTGCATTTTAATTTGCATTTTAACATAAAATAGTAATGTATTGTACTTTTATCATATATATCGTGTATAAATAAAGGCTACCTACCGACGTACCACCCTACCTACCCTACGCGGTGGCACACATAAAGCAGTAGGTACGTCCGAGTACCTTTTCTACAGCGATGCCGTGACAATTGCCTAAATTTAACAAATTGATGTCGGTTTTTCATGCGTCTGTCCTGTTATTGAGAATGAATTTCGTCATAACCTAGTCAAAGTAGCTGTGGATCCACGAAGCGATAGCCAAGTGGATCCGCAGACTACTCTGACAATATTATGAGGAAATTCATTCTTAATAACAGGGCAGACGCATGCAATGAGCGCGCGAGAATTTTGCAGTCATTGTAAAAAGGGATTTGATACAAAGATGTTACCCTCCTGATAGCATGTTGCTCTTGTGTCACTGTCAATTTTTGCCTGTCTTTTTTCAATTTGGCATTTCTGGGTAGGGAACTGAATTTAAATATTCTATGGTGAAAGGTACTTGATATTCTGTTTATTCCATTTTAGTGTCAAATTATTTCAATGTACTGGCTTTTCGCAAAGGAAAAATGTCGTATTCGCTTGGTACAGCTTCGTATTTGAGAGCACCAGATAATTTATAAAACGATAGCCTGCGTAGCTGGCAGATTGTAGATTGTTGTTTAATCCTAGAAGTCGTATGACTATACAGGATGCTAAAACAGTCAGCGACGAAATAGAAAAGGGGGCAAAGAAAAATTAATAAAATAAATAAATTGTTATTCCATACGCGCGGGATGTTTTATCGCGGGATTATCTAAAGGGTCTTTAAACACGCACGAGAGCGACTGCTATCGAGACATTTTATCGCAGAATTATTTAAAAACTCGCTAATATCGAGCGAGTGCGATGGTTGCTTCGTTTCTTTTGGCCGTGTTTCTTTCGGCTTCGCCGCTCGCGAAAATCCCTCGCGGCTTCGCCGCTTCGAAGGCAGTCGCTCTTGTGCGTGTTGAAATAATCCCGCGATAAAAAATCCCGCCAGCTACGTGCAGGCTAATAAAGCGATCACATTTTTTTTCTTTTATGATATTTCAAAATTTAGGCTTTTCCAAATAGAATTGATAAATGGCATGAAAGGGAAATTTCAAGAGATAAAAGCATATTAATTTTCATGTCAAACTTTATTCCTCCATGAAGTAATTATATTGCCCTCTGCGTTTTTGTCATAAATAACTGATGTTGGCCTATAAACAAATCGAGCCTGGTCGCAGTTGTATCACACACTCTCGTGCCTTGTTTTCTCCTTGGTTATTTTAGCTTCGACTCATGATTTGAAAACACGACTGTTTTTTTAAAAGAGCCAGAGCTAAGTGTTTTACGTGAACTTAATTCGGCAAATAAAGATCTTTTATTTCATTCGCACAACCTTTTCAGGAACCAATCAGAAGCCACGGTTTCCCCAGCAAAGTTGACAAATGTTTAAGCGTGCAAAATCTTTTGACAAACACAGTCGTTCAAATTCAAATAGAAAAACAGCTGCTTGGGTCAGTAAAGATTGTATTTTGGCGGCTCAAAATTTACGATTAAGCAAGCCGAGTAAGTTAACATTTACCTCCAGGAGGATTTAGTCGCGATTCGCAAATTTGAGTATAATGGGGGACTTCCCATCGTATGAAATAAGTTCGGCAATGCTCAGCACTTTCAACGTCAATGCACAGAAGACACATCAACTTGCGAAGAAGGTAAAGAGCTTGGAATCTGACAGGGACTTGCGACTTTTAAATGTGAAAGTTGAGAGGGATGAATTGAATTCTGAGTCTCCTTCAATGAGGCGGAAATTCGTAAAAACCCCAACATTTCAAAATGGAATGCGAGCTGGGACATCAGTTCCACAGCTCGAAAATTTCGACCTTAATGGTTTGCATGGAGATGAAGAAACCTCAAGACTAAAAAAACCACAAAGCCTTCCAACGCTACACTTGAATCAAGCTTATTTCATTGCTACTCCTCCAAGAAGTAGAAAAACAGCTAAAGGGATACCGCGTTTACCAATCAATTCCACGCCCAGTCAAGCTAAATTGCAATCGCCACTTGCATCTCCTTTGCCGAGTCACAAGGTATTAACTCGATTTTCTAGCTCTCCGCCGATGTCCTTGCGCGCTAATTCCAGCGCGGCAAAAGCGAAAACTCTGCGAAAAGACAATAGCGAGGAGTGTACACAACAAGATTCACCTTGGTTACGGGGCTCAAGCACTGAGTCATTCGTGTCTCTAAATTTACCTGTTGAGTCAAAACTCGATCAGAGAAATAAGCAATTGACGCAAAGACCCGTTACAGCCTCAGTTTCTGGAAGAGATCAGAGCAGACCCGAGCCAGTTCACCGGGGGCTGCTGTTGATGCCCGTATCATCGTCAAAACCACAAAAACCAAAAGAGAAAAGGGAAAATGTCTTTGATCGACTGTACCCAAGTGGAAAGAAACGCGACATGAAAATTTGCAATCGCGATCGCGAAACTCCGTTAAGGTTCGGTGATACGACGTTGAAGGCGACGAGGCGTTGGTCGCTCTCGCTTTCAGACTTGTCGGCATCATTGGAAGAAGTAAAAGCGTGTCGCTACTTGAGGGACAAGAACGGTACAGAAACTTGAGATTAACTCGTTCTTCGAATTTAAGTGTCATTAGAATATGCTATTTCTGTTGACAGCAACGATTTATTGAATTGAACTTTAACCGAATGGGATTGTGTTGATTATCATTTGTCGCGGCAGTGAACGGACTTCCCTCAATAATTTTGCCCTTTATGTGATAAATATGTAATCGCAATGTGCCATCGTGCAATTGAGGATGAATTTCACTTGTATTTTCAAAGTTTTCCAAGTGTGAAA
>OX421457.1:31285086-31290086 GCA_949126865.1 Montipora capitata | reverse complement strand
GTGATGTAAGTCGCGTAGATTTCGAATTGATCAAAATCAGCTTAGCGAAGTAATATCGAGTTTATGTTAGTTACATTTCGTTACCTTTATAATACGAAGGAAAATCTTCATTCAAAGACGGAGCAGGGATCACAGATAGCAACCAGCTGCGTTATTCTTTCAACTTGACTATTTAACGAGTGATATGCCATGAATAATAACACTGACAAACCACAAAACCATAACAATGCCAAACGATGGGTCTTATTGTTTAAAAAGGGGTTATTGTGATATTTTCGTTACGGCGAAGAGGTTCCTTTATTGTCGCTACTGTATTAGAAATACTTGACAACACAAACGTCATTGTCAAAAATATAGACAAATCATATCAGTTACCTACAATCAATAGAACTGTAGTTGTGAATTAGGTGCTTCCTTTCATTTATTCTCAGTAAAGATGTAAATTTCATTTAAGGCAAAGCAACCATTATTTCATCGGCTACAAGATCTGGCCTCGGTTGTTAAATCACTATCCAGCGGATAAACACTAGCAAAACCAATTGAGTTATCCAGTGGATAGTGATTTATCCAGTGAATAGCGCTATATCCACCCTTCGAACAACTGGCGTCAGGGCTTCTACAGTAATAAAAGGACTCTGAAATGCCTTAAAACACCGCAAATGTGCAATAAAGAATTCTGAATGTGATCATTTGCACAAAATTCATAGCGAATGTTTGTGGCACCCATTTCGTTCATAATTTGTTCTCAGCCATTTTATAAGGAAACAAGGCACCGCGGGCAGAAGATGTTTTCAACTAACCTCGTTTCAAGGAGATCCTGGGAACGAGGTTGTCATTAAAGCCGATAGGCAGCGGTCAAACTCACTAAAGACGGTTGCTGGGCCCGTGGCTGAGACAAGAGAACGCGATCTCAGTCAACCGGAACACAAAAGGGTGTAAGAGAGATGTAACCGTTTCGCGACCAAAAATCAGCAAAGTATCAACATTCAGAAAAAAAACTCATGGCCATAATAATGGCAAGAGGGTAAGGTTCGACAACCTGGAAGCCCTGTGCGCCGCACAGGTGTGGTCGAACGATCCATGGCGCTTGATGTTCTGAAAGTATCGCTTTCTTCCGTTGTCATCCCATCTTGAGTCGGTGAAGAAGAAGTGGATGAAAAATGCCTCTTCTTGGTTTCGACCTCGTCTAATGCACCGGAGATGTCTGATACTGATCTTGTGCGCCGACGAACTTTCACTTTGCACTTCCTCGTCGCTACATCTCCTTTCTTGTTCCTTCTTGGTTACGTTTTTTCTTTCTTCTTTCAAACTTGCAATCGTCTCTATACTTGCCAATCGCGCTGGTCCAAGCGAAGTAGGTACAAGTAAACCGTGTTTCTTACGGCTTGCTGCATCGAACATTGCAGAGAGGTCTGGTAATGATCTGAACTTGACCAACGGCGAAATCTTTCAGCCATTGCTGTATTACTCAAGGTGTCCGATTTTTCCCAGCCTCCAGGTTTCCTTTCATTTCGGCGAATTCCAAACTGTTGGCTAAACCATTTCTTTGTCAGGGGTGATTTCAAATTCCCAGGTCTGCCATTCTCCTTTGCAAACTGAACTTTTGAGTTGCTTGATCTGTTTTCCATCATTTTCCTTATCTTCGTGCCTACTACAGCAGCAAAAACGATTTGATGATAGGTTCGCTTTCAGAAAACATAGAACAACGACACGAGTACACTGTTGATCCACAGCACAATCTACTGGGAAACGCGAAAAATATACTAAATCAAAACTTATTCATTTCTAAACTCCTTGTACTTTTACGTTTCTAAAAATATGACACCTCAAGTTTTAACCCTTTGACGTCCAAATCGGCCTAAACAGGCCAGACTTAGTATTTTACTTTGTCTAACGCCAGACGATTTTACTCGTCAATGGGGAACCCGTGGGAGTCAATGGGTTAAATTCTTATCGTGACAAAAAACAATTAGAAGTAACCATAGTGATGATAATAGTGATGACGATGACGATGACAATGACAATGACAATGATGATTACGACGGACAAGCAGTGCAATTATTCTTGATATTCAAGTGATGATGTGACTGGCGTCGATTACATTATCGTTTCCTGATCGGTCACTCGCTCCAGGTGTCATGTTTTGGGACCATCCCAAGAGAAAACAAAAACAATGCATATACAAAATTTGGGGGACAAACAAAGAGTATTATGGTATTTTCCGAAGTGGCCCATTGCACTCAAACTTTAGCAACCTTTCCAGGAGCGCAGAATTGTGAGGGATACGTATACACTCACTAAGCCGACCAGAATCGGAGTACAACTTATCCAGTTGCAGGTAGGTCGCATGCAAGAAATGCCCGACGATATCACATGTCAACATACACCACAATATCCAAAAAAGTAATTATAATGAAGGCTATCAACGATACCTCAAACGTCTACCGTGAGCACTTGATATACATGCATACATGCAAATTCAATAATTGGTCAGAACGGGTCCTGAACCCGGGATCTCCGGATCTCAAGTAGGCTCGATTACCAGCCGCTGTTTCGGGAAATGAGCCAGCGCTCACTCACGAAATCCCACTCTTCTCGGGGAGGATACCCGAACTCGAGTGAGCGGCGGATATCGAGCCTAGATCTCAAGCCAAGCGCCCTAACCACCAGGCCACACTTCCTCCCAAACTGGGTCAGCTATCCCATGTACGAGCAATGGTTACTTGAGATTCGACTTGAGCCGATGTCGACGTCGCCTTCACAAACCCTACTACCTACCAAGGAACGCGCAGGTGGACAAAGCAGTCCCTAAAACTGCGGGAAAACACAGAGAAGCAGCAATTTTGGACCTCGTCGAGCAGTCAGAAGCCAAAGATTAGACCAGTTTGGTGACCTGGTCAACTAAACAACCTCTCAAAATACTACTGCTGACTAGTCCAAATATTAGACTACCGAGGTGGACAGAGTCATCACATAAGCAAACAAGAAAGCTGACTAGAAGCATTGAGCAGTACATTTTGACGTCACTCTCAACCGCCCAAAAAGCTGAGTCAAGGCTACCTCTGAAAATGGATCAACTTTAATGATTTGTGAGAGGAATTTGCTTCTGATATGATTTTGGGTTAGGGTTAATATGATTCAAAATATTATTTACACACAACAAATAAAAACCAACACTCTCTTGTTCTGGGGCCCATCCAAGGCAAGCAAGACGCTCATCGCAAAAATCGTCTTTGACGCCTTTCGAAAAGTAGGTAACCAACAGCATTGTTTTCAGGAAAATCTTCAATGTTGTCATTGTTTTGCTTGTCATTTTGTAACAATTTTTGATTGATTGCTTGATAACGGAAGGATATAATATTTGATTGGCTTTCTACATATGGCATGATAATTGACGAGACAGGGAGCCTAGCAACACACGATGACTTCACATCGGTTCAGAAAGGCCCGCCAGGTTTCGGCGTCCCTGATAGGCTCCCAAGCGATGTGGTAACATGTCATGTGTGCGCCTTTGTTCTACTGGCTCTTTTCCTTTTCTGTTTCTGGGTGCTGCTCTACATTCTGTGTACTTCGAGAGAAGTCATGATTCACTCTGTCTTTCCCTGCGTTCGCAAAATGACATCGCTGGAACACCCTTTAGTTTTCGGAAACTGTGTGCTCTTGCTGCTCTCAGTCTTATCCAAGGATCGTGGCAACAATGCTGTGTTGCAAGGAATAAGTGGGGTTGCAAGTCGTAAATACGTATCGCGTCAGTTCTTATTCCGCTTATTGTCCTTTATTTGATGAACGCATTTAGCTATGGAGATAAACCGGATATGAAGTTTGAGGATATGTTTTGAAATCTCAGTACTGATTCACCGTCTTGGTAAATGCTCAATCATAGAACCCCGAGGTACAACTTTTAGTTTATGTTTGGTTTGCGTGTTCGCGAATTCTTCAAAGATCCAACGATCCTTTGATTATCACACTAGGCAGTTAGAAACAGGGCTTTGATGGAATTTGAATGTCTGGGTGAGTGTAGTGTTGTTGGTAACGCTGCCTAAAGTTGACTTAGGCTTAGCTTGTCCAAACGTCAGTGACCAGCAACACATTTCTCCTCGAAAACACACTCACCCGGAAGATTAAATTCAATGATCAAGGTGTGCGAGTTTGAGACATTGTTAACACTCCCAAGGCCAATCTCGTTCGCCGAGTCTCCGTTATCAAGGGAACGAGTCAGCTTTTCTTTTGTTCAGCACCACGAACACGGACTCTGAACACAGCCAAAGCAGGAAACCCGCGAATCACGGACTTACGCCTCTATTCCGCGCATTTTCAGAAATTTGAAACAATAACGGTCGTCGACGGTTACAACATTATACCATTACCGAAACTGCGCGTATTTTTTGCTATGGCCAGGTGCTGCTTCCCTGCTAGCACAGGTCTCTTTTCTTTTCGCGTTCGCTGGGCTGACGAATACGGGAAAACAGACCTCTGTCATGGGTCTACACTCACTTTGTACCAACCGTCGTCCAAAACCTTGGACGGCGCTCAAACCGCATGCTCCATAATATATTTACTAACTGTGACTTGAGGCCGCTGTGTCATGCGCATTCCTTTACAGTAATTCCACTGTTGATACGTGAGCCCACACAACATGAAGTATCAGGTGAGTATTCGGTCGCTTAGCAACCGCCACGCACGCTCAACACAGTGAATTTGACCTAAAGCAGAGGTCTCTTTTCCTGTACTCGTTAGCCCAGCGAACGCAAAAGAAAAGCGGACTCTGGGGACAAGAATGGCCACAAGTGTTACATAATGGGATTTTTATGTAATCAGTTGTAACTGGGCATGCGTGAGTCGTTGTTCGGGAGTTGTTTTTGATTAAAGAAGTATTGGGATTTATTCTATTGACTGCAATTGCTGGGATATAACATCTTGTGACGAAGATGGGATCGTTTGGAGGGAAACTGCGTATTCCTTCTGTTGGGTGCTTGGATGTTGGTTTGTGTTTACGTGCT
>OX421457.1:31267586-31282586 GCA_949126865.1 Montipora capitata | reverse complement strand
CGAAAGAATGCCATACATTGCTTTGTATTTTAAAGCTTTTTACAAATATTATTCATGAATTATCTTTGAAAAATGCGTGGTTACCCCCAATTTTCTTTTTGGATTTCAATAACACTTGTTAAGATCTACATTTCCTGTATAATCACACACCGGGGAAAAAATATCTTTAATTAGTAGGCACCGTCCTTAAGAAAGATACGTCATGGAGATGGCCGAAAGTCGAAGATGATGCACTTTGGCAGCCAAGCAGCTTGTTCTCGACTCCCAGACATTGATTCAATATGACCATTCATTAACTCTTTTTCTATCCTGCGATGCCTCATCTTATCCTGTCTCATAAGATTGATGGTCAATTTCGACCTGTGGCTTCTATTTCTGGCACCTTAACCCATGCTCAACAAAATTACTCTCAATTAGAAAAGGAGGCCTTCAGCATCATCTTTGGGTTAAAACGGTTCCGACAACATCTGTATGGTCGTCTCTTTACAATTTTAACTTACCATCCCCCCTTGCTGACCCTTTTGGGTCCCCAGAAACCTCAGTGTTCCTGCCCATGCAGAAAGACGAGTTAAGCACACAGCAAGGTTACGTGTTGTGGGGTACTCGTGCTATTGTTCCTCCTTCACTCCAAGAGAAAGTGTTGCACGAGCTGCATCACACCCAACCCGGGATATCTCGAATAAAATCTTTGGCTAGATCTTATTTGTGGTGGCCCAATCTTGATTCTCACATTGAACACAAATGTAGCACATGCCAGTCGATGAGATCAGATCCACCTACAGTTCAAATTCATCCTTGGACTTTTCCCGCACTGCAGTGGTCTCAAATTCATGTTGATTTCGCTGGGCTCATGGGCTCCTGGCTGGATCAATTTCTGGATGTACCTACCTTGTTGTTGTAGATGCTTGTAGCAAATACCCAGAGGTAACCAGCATGACAAATACATTAGCGAGATCAACTGTTACAGCATTGCTTACATTTTCAAAAGGTACGGTCTTCTAGAAATCATCGTATCTGCATATGACATTGGGCCACTCCTTACGGCAACAGAATTTCAACAGTTTTGTACTAGTGGTGCAAATGTTCAAGCTGAACGTGTTGGGCAGAGTCTTAAATCAGCAATTCGACAGGCCCACATTACTAATGCTGATGTCACTTCTGTCATCGCCAATTATTTGTCGGCTCATCGAACAACACCCCATTCCACGACAGGTGAACCACCCTCTATGCTCCTCATGGGCCGGCGATTGCGCACCCGCTTAGATTTGTTGACACCCTCCGCTGAAAACTATGTTGAGGGTCTCCAATACAGTACCATGTTTCGTCGCACTGCACACTGAGGCTTCCGCCAGTTGAATGTTGGTGACCCAGTTCTGGCTCGCAGTTATGGAAAGGGAGGAAAATGGGTGCATGGAGTAGTTTCTGAAGTTATTGGTTCTCGCCATTACATTGTCAATGTGTCAGGCAACTTGTGGAAACGACACGTGGATCAACTGTTTAGACGTTGCGTTGAGGTCGTCCCAACGAATGATTCCCCAGTAGACCCGCCTGGTGAAATTGCGGCAGATGCAACATTTCCAGTTCCTCCTGTTCCTCCCACAGCAGTGCCGGATGAGCCCCGTTTGACTGGAGAAGATTCTCACCTGGGAAAACCGTCGCTGACACAATCTGAGCCTGCTACTGACATTGTTGTGACTACTCAACCAGAGATGTCTATGCCTGCCCATGCTGATGACACCCATTTAGTTCCACCGAGTTCTTCAAATGAAAAACGTTATCCAATCCGGTTAACTCGGAGGCTTCTTCCTCACAGAGATGTATGCCTGGGGCGTGAAAAACAAGCTGACACCACACCCAAAGAAATCAGAACGCCCGCCAGTTTACAGAGGATCGTTCACTGATCCCCTCCCACCCATATACCTAGTCGACTCCTGGGTGTGGATGTCGATGACAAGCTGGGCTGGTCCATTCATATTAAGGGACTAAAGAAGAACTTTGCTAACAAACTAAGCCTGATTAGAAGATCCGATTTTTATCCAAGCAAGCTTTTTTATATCTGTACTTCAAAGTTATAATTCTTGTACAAGGAAAGGTTACGTTTATACAAACGTTGGCCGTGTAGCACTTATATTTTAATCAGAGTTAACTGAATAGAGTGTAGTGTAACATGAAGTGCCAGATCTCCATCCCATATGAACCATGTCAGCGTTAGCCCTACTGATGGAAATGGTCCCACACAAGGATCTGGATCTGGCCCGAAGGTCGTGGGTTCAGTTTCCACCCTGGTCAGAGTTTTTCTCTGTCCTTGTGTGGGTCCATTTCCATCAGTAGGGCTAACGCTCACATGGTTCATATGGGATGGAGATCTGGCACTTCATGTTACACTACACTCTATTCAGTTAACTCTGTTTAAAACTCCTGTAGTCACGTACGGTATGTCTGTATGGGGAGGTACATATCGGCAAGACGACCTCGACTCACTTGAAAGACTACACTGCAGTGCAGCAAGAGTCATTGTCAATTTTGCCAAGGACCTTCCATCAGCGGGAGTCCTCACCAGGCTAAATGGGACACTCTAAGAACTCGCTATAAGCAATCTATCCTGAAACTGACTATACCACAATGATTCACCTCCCTGCATGACAGCACATATTGCAAAATTGCAACCCTCTTATAATTTAAGAAATAGCCTTAAGCTGGAAATCCCACCTTTCAAATCGAATCTTCTTTGAATTTTTCAGGCTTTCCTTTCGTCTCTGCGTTAATTAATGATTGCGATTGTCAGCATTTACTAGATGAACAGAGTCATAACAAAAACTCAATTAAACCGAACCTAAAGTGCAATCAAGAGAGTATGAAGGTACCTTCATACTGCGAAATGTGGAACAAGAGAGACGGTTTATTGCCACTCCCTGAAAAGAGCGTCAGAATGCAACATTATACGAGTTGCAAGACACATGAAAGAGGACACCTGCCACAAGCCAGGGCAAGCATAAGGGAAACCAAAAAAATAATAAGGAAAGCCACCCGTTCTCGAAATAATGGAGACAAAAATTTACTTTGGTTGGCCGTTGCTAAGTACTATATCAACAAAGGTTACACATAGCACAATCAACATCGATTTTCCTTGAAGGTCATTCAATGCCAATTCTGTCACACCACCCATCGTTGCTGATGGAATGGTTGCGCGGCTGGACTGCATAGGATTTTTCAAAATAATTTCTTTAATCCTTTTCCAAATCTCTAAGGAACCCAGTTTCACAAAACCGACGCTTATGAAAGTTTTTACGGTGGTAAATAATCCAAACACACGGCCATCGCGCCAGATTTTCGAGTGCAACTACATGACAAGTCTCACAAAGTAACTAGTGTGTGACACATGACTGGTCCATCCCAGTCTCCATATGTATTTTCTCTGCACTCTGTCCTCATTGTCTCACGTGTGCCTTGTTTCTTCAAAAGCAAGCATTAAATCATTCGTGCGATCACGATGCAGGTAAGCTAGGGGAACTTAACAGTTGTTTTTAACTTTTTACATCTGGTAGTTTAAAAAGCCCGCTCAATTAACGCTATGCGTTTAAGACTTGTGTGATAAACTCTGTAAAATTGCGTGCTTTGGCATGTTTTCAAGCAATCAAACTTATTCCATTTAACAAGAATAAAAGACTTGATTTCGTTATATTCTGTTGTGTCGATGGATTTTCCCTTTCGTTTTTTGTTGTTGTGCGTAATAAGCTTATGCCGATTTCAAGTTGACGTCGCTTCGTGCGCAGAGAAAAGTTGTGACATTGCAAAATGATCGATCTTTGAGATTATGTTTTAGTTTGTATGGCATAGCTATAGGTCACAACAATTCTATTAAGAAGAAATTTTCTTTACAACTACACCGCTGAAATCTTGACGACTTGTTCCTTTATAATCACTGAGCTGATGATGTTCATTTCAACTTGAAATATACGCCGACCTAATTGAGTTTCGCAATAATTTGTAATTTACAACACCTTTCGCTTTAAATGTTTACCGAATATAGCAAACCAAAGACTTAATGGCAATTAATTACTCTACCAAATTCCAAAGCGTGCGTACTGTGTAACTGGCCATGTGACCAAATCACTTCACATGATGCATGTGACAATACTATACCAACTAAACAAAAAGGACTTTTTATTAAGTGTTTACATACCTCAGTTGTTGCGTGAGATAACTCGAGTAGCTGCCATGGAGAGCTTGCACCATTAATTACAGCACTTGGAAATCTCAAATGAACTAAATCTGAAAAGGTACAACAATAACCACACCTACAATCCTTCAAAGGTTTGTGTTTTGCTGGGTGCAATTGAATTAGAAAAGAAAAACAATGAAGCTGTGGTTTTTTGAGGACTCAAGAAACCAAACAAGGGAGCAGTTTCTGGCAAAAGTTATTGAAAATTGAACTGTAAATTAAAGTTGTTTAACTTATTTGGGTGTCATGAAATTACATCAACATAAGCCCCTCTAAATTAAATGACCCACTTTGGCTCCCTTGGACAAAAATCACTAAGGGCGCTGAAGATGATGTGGGCCAACAATGATACTTTGACAAAGGGCTAAAAGTTGAAACATCAGCCAGACATTCCAACACTCCTGATTATTACCATTGACCATTGTTGCCAATAATATCTTTCTTATGTTGATAACAAAGAAAATTAGTTGTTCTTGCACTAACTCACACAATTGTAAAGACTACAATGACGAGACAATGTTGCTGCAGTACATTTGGTGCTAAACTTCTTATGATAATCTTACAGTCATGTTTTAGCATGCTGAAGCTGCATACACGTATATTGAATTAGAGACAAAAGTTTGCTTCAATAGTCTTATGTGCTTGTGTTATAGGTAGACATTTTGGACTACAAGAGCCAGAAGAAGCTATGCACCTTAGAAAATGTAAGTCTGGTATTGATAATATTATTGTTCCATTTCTGACCACCAATAGGTGTGCACAGAGAACTAGTGGATGAGACTAACACATGTATGTCAGGAAGTAGTATAACACCAGGGTTGTCGTTAAGCGAGGCTTGATAGCCATACCCTCCCCCCAAGGTTGAAATCGCCAACCCCAGAACGCGCGCCACACCCTCCAACAGCCGGCCTACCTAAATTTTCAACCAGCATGCATTTTTCTTAGCTACAACCCTGTAGCACCCTTTTGTCCTTCCTGTGAGGACCAAAATCGGCTTTGTATCAATATAAACCTACTCAAGTAATGCCATAGTTTCATTACTAATAATCACATTGGTGTACTCAAAGTAGTTTTTGTTATATAAAGCTAAGAATGAAAATGACTTAAAATTTACAAATGTTCAGGCATTATTTGTTTTAATTTTAGACTTGATGGTATGTTTAAAAAATGATCAGAACTTTAATATGGCAATAGCCCATCATGCTAAAATTCACTTGACACCATTTTCTTGGGTTGTCAGGAATTTTACTCCATGTGTGTGTGCTTAGTTTTTATTTGAAGGCAGTTTGACTAAAAAAGCAGTGTTCATGCCTTTTCTTCTGGTTTAGTTGAAGCCTGTCTCGACCATCAATGACGTGAAAAAGGAATATAATAAGAAATGTGAGTGAATAATTTTTCTCTTATAAATCCCATCAACAACTGCATCGCTAAATGAAGGTTGGGTGCCGGGGATATGTCCAGGGAGGCCAGCAAGCCAGCCCCCCAGACCAAGTAACGCTCCCATGGCCAGCAATCCCCGCAACGCAGCCATGAGCAACCATGCTAGGCATCCAGGCACCTGTCACACTGATAGACAGTGGAAGTATGGAGTGGGGGGGGGGGGGGGGTGGGAGCAAAAGCCCAGCTGTTCAAGCACTGCACAAAGTGGCTGACAAAATGCCTGATGAGATGCCATGTGGTTAAGTGACTGAATGATGTTGATTAAATGCTCAATTTTTCTAGTTCCTAGAATCTATGTTGAGAGGCAGTCATTTCGTCTGGAGCCAAGTAAGCAATCTACATGTATCTTGAAAAATACCAATGTAAACTTAAAATTGTTATGTCAATGATACATTCCAAATTAAATACTAAACAGAATCCCTTGATATTAAATTTCAAGCAAATCTCTCCTGGCCCTACATGTAATTTTGCTGCCCGAGTAAAAATTGTTTGATTAAATTATTCATTTCACATTATCTTCAAAATTGCCTTGGTATTCATATAAGCTCAATAAATGAGAACCAAAGGGAAAGGTGCCAGCTGGTTTGAAATCAGTGATGCATGATTATTGTTCCTTTGTTACTTCATTTAGTGAATTAATATCTGTTGACAGAACAGTCACCCAAATTAGTTTTCTGGTTCATTTAACCCTTAGCTCCAAAGAAGATAATTTACATGTAGTGTTGACAGCTTTTGAGGACTGACGACTGCAATGATGATGATAATAATAATAATAATAATAATAATAATAATAATAATAATATTACTATTATTATTATTATTGTTATTATTATTATTATTATTATTATTATTATTATTATTTTCAAATAAATTAGTAACTTAAAGGTGCACTTTATTTAACTAACCCAGTCATTGATAAGAGAGTGAAAAGTTCGCTGTGTTATTAGTTTATTTTGGTTGTTTTTTTGTGTGAAGCTGGTGAGATTAAGATGGAAATTAAATACTTTTTAATTCCTAACATTTCAGATGGGAGGGCTGTGAAAGAAGAAGACACATTGGAAGGGTTGAATGTTAAGGATGGAAGCAAACTGTACTACAAGGACTTGGGTATGGAATCTTTCCAATAACCATTTAACCCCAAAGTGTGACCACTATTCAATTTCTCTTAACATTTAATCAAACATATAGGTTATGAGATTGATTGAAGAAACTACTGGTAATCACTATTAATGATCACATTTTCTGGTGTATGAATAGCTTTATTTTCATCGTAGAAGGCTTAATATTTTATTTACTTTAAAATGGAATTTGACGTTTAATTTTTAACTGAAAAATTATTGCATGTTTCTTATATTCATTGTACACTGTACTTTCAGGTCCACAGATAGGCTGGAAAACAGTAAGAAAGATAATTTCAATCCAATTTATTTAGTTTTCTAGAAACATATTTCAAAATGTCATTACAAATAATACATAATTTGTACTACATGTAATATTAAAAATAGAGAACTTACTATTGTTGTTAACATCATTATTCTTAAAAACATGTTTAAAGACAGATAATTGGTAATCTCTGTTACCTTTATCTTTTTATCAAACATCACTTTTCATGTTACTACATGCACTCCTGTCACTTGTTCTTGGGATTGTACAATATACATAAAAGGTTCTTGTTGAGGGTTGTTGGTAATATAATTCAAAATAATACAAGAAACTTGTTCTAATATCAGGGAAAAAGCCTACTGCAAGTGAATTGCCACCTAAACCATTTAAAATGATATGACCTATCCTTAATTTGCAATTTCTAGGTGTATATCATCGAGTACACATGTCCTTTACTCTGCTATATTGTGACTTATCTTCGCCCACCCTTTCTTTATGGAGCTGGTGCATCAAGCCAACCATATGCTGATGTGGTGAAGTAAGTTTTTTCATGATATTGTTTTGGTTTACAGAGTATAGTGTAAAAACAACTTGCACAGGTTAACACCCTCATCTTTTCCAGAATCACTACATTCATTCTTTTTATTTATTTTTTTTATTGTGCACTATCTACATAGTATAGAAAAAGAAAATAATAACAATACAACAGTAAAATTATTTGGAAATATTACATATAATGGATTACTGCAAAATGTGTGTAGCGGCTAAAGAACAAAAAGCTGTCATGTGTTGGCCACCAGTTTCCAAGTTCACTCTTACAATATATGGTCATCCCAGTCTAGAAATTTGTATGTTAAGAAATTGAATTCAAAAATTGGAAGGAAATTTGAGTCTTACCATTCCAATATACATGCAAAGGAACTTTTAAATGTCCTAAACACAGAGATGATGTGTACCAAAAATTTAATGAAAATGTGTCATTTACATGTAGTAGCAAACTGTTCCTTGCTTTGCCATTTAAATGCATTTTATCCATAATAACCATCAAAATGTCATATGTTAGTTAATCAGCAGTTTCAATTTTTTAAAGTCAGTATATCCTGGGTTGACAATAAACTTGAAGGTCACAAATATTCAATATTGTTTTGATACTGGTAAGATTAACATGGGGATTCCTTGTTGACATGGTCTGCAGACCTGATTACACATACTGTACAAGCACAAATCATCATCACACAAGACTGATGCTCTTTCATTATTTTGTGTTCATGTGTGATTAGTATTTCCTACCAGTAGTCTGAATATTAGTATTTAGGGAACAGTATTTTTGTCATAAATGACTACAGAGGACCTGATGGAAATGTTGGGATTGAAGGAAACAGTGGTTCAGATGTCAAAGGCACGTGTAGTGAGATGGTACGGGCATGTGTTGAGGAGGGATGATCGCCATGTTCTGAGAAAAGCATTGGAGTTTGCAGTGAAGGGCAAGAGGAAGCAAGGACGACCAAAGAAGACGTGGAAGACGCAAGCGGAGAAGGAGAGCAAGAGCGTTGGTTTGGAGAAAAAGGACGCCATGAATCGAGTGAGATGGAGAGTGGGAGTTGAAAAGATTGCTGACAAAGTGGGGTAAATCCAGCCACACCCGTTTACAGGGATAAACCCCGGATCAAAATTGGATTGATGATGATGATGATGACTAGCACGTCTCCTTTGCCCTCCTTGACTATTCTTGACTGCATGGGTATTTACTGTAGGGCATGCCAGTTGTGCAAGTATGTCCATTATTAAAACTTTTCTTTGTTTTATCTCTTGCAGTATTGCAGCTGCATGTTTTGCAGGGCATTTTATAAAGCGAATTTTGGAGACAATCTTTGTTCATCGATTTTCCCGTGCAACTATGCCCTTGAGAAATGTTTTCAAGGTAAGTTGAGAATTCTTCAAAGTTTAATGGCGGCTACAGCTGAGGCTTACAGTTAACCATTATTAACAGTTCTTTTTCTTTTTCTTTTTCCTTTCCTTAACTTCTGATGTCAAATTATAAAGAACTCAATATTCTATGGGTAAGATCTTTTCCTGCTAATTCTGCTTTATTTTTTATAAGCTTCTTTGATAAAACTCTTTAGTCCGTTGTCAACTTGCTTTTGAAAATGGCAAAAGTGCAATGTTGCAACCAAGAGTTTTCCATTCTAAGCATGTGTGTACCGGTACTTCCTAACACAATTGACCTGTAAATGCTTATATATGCATTAGCTGACTGCAGAAATGGTGTTCTCTCTCATACCTTAAAATGCTCCTTAATTCCCTTCCCTCAAGCAGAGGTTTTAAGGTTTCGGGAATTACCTCTTGATGACCCCCTTCCCTGCCAGTAATATCCTTTTTGACTAACTGAAGCAACACATTTTTTGAGAGGATTTCTTTTTCATATCCTGGACAGCTGGCTTTTGTTGAAGGCAAATTCATGTAGAGTCCTCAAGGTTGGGATCCTTTTAATGGGGAGTGAAGCTTTTTTAAAATCTTAAATGTCTGGGTATGAAAGTCAATGCTAGCAATTAACTTTCCTGTCAATTTTAGTGGCAATGCTGCTCTGATTGGATATTTTGTCAACCATCCTTTATATACACCAGCATGTAAGTTTTAAATTTACTTTTTTTTCTCTAAATGATTTTTATAAATGTACCGGTAGTTACCGGTATTCTTCAGCAGCATCTTAAATCTGCCTGTAATAAACAAATTTGGATAACATTAAATCTATATAAATAAATAAATAAATATTGCTAGTGCTGATCACCCTTACTTGCAGTTGAGGACTGAATTGCGAAGGGCGCGGCTCACGACATCGGGCTGAAAGCATACAAAAGCGCCTCTGGCTGCCGCTATACAGTCCATGTTTGATGTCGGAGCACAGCACCACAGCTAGATGTTAATGAGCTGTGAGTCAATTTTGATGAGGGAGGAAAACCGGAGTACCCGGAGAAAAACCCTCCAGTCAGGTTGAGATCGACTGAAACTCAGCCCACATGCCGGCTGAGGCCAGAATTGAACACCGGCTCGCAGTGGTGGGAGGCCTCATAGATAACCACTAAGCCACCCTGACTCCACAATATAGCATTTGGAGTTATCCCATACACGTACAAATCACATAGGTCCAGCCGGTTTTAAAAATTTGTGGGGTGAAACATTGTGGGACGTTCACCTAATCAAAAGAAGGCAGAGAATTCACGTTCTACTGGGGAAATGAAACATTATGAATTAAACATGCGAACTGTAGTGTTTAACTCTGCTTCAGAACTGGGCTTTTTTTTAGTTTAAAAATTTCCTTTTTTGGATGTAACGTGGCTCATGCATTTTCCCATCTATCCAGCTTCGATCTCATTTTTGGCTATATTTGGGCATAAAATTGGTGTCCTAGAATCCCCAGCTTTGTTCCAAGAAAAGGAGTTGCAAGTTACATGCTTCACTTCTACCAGTCTGGTGTACACTGTATGTGATTATAAGTGCAATTTCTTATCCTTGGGCTAGACTACTTATGTTTATATATTGTACAGACACAAGTGTGTGTATGTCCGTCTTAAAAATAAAATACTTGTATTATTACTATTGTTTCTTTTGTTAGCTTTTGGAAATGTCCAGATTTACACAGGATTGGCTATTTTCTTGGTAAGTTGTAAATCTCTCCTATCAATCCCCTGTTGCTTGTGGAGACCATGACTAAGACGAGAGCACAACTAAGGGATTTCCATCCTTACATGTAGCTTTCAATATTGCACAATTTAATAACTTATGATTTGCCTCCTCCACTTTTGCTTCTTCCAGTTCGTACGTAAAAGCCCATGGCAAGTCCATAGCGACCTTTTGCAAGCTAAAATTAACATAATTTTTGCTCTTGCAGGGCTTTCAACAAGCATCAAAAGTCAATAAAAAGTGTCAGTTCCTTTCCCAATAAAGGCATCAGCTACTGTTTCGCTTGGGCATCCCCTCACACCACCTCAGAAGACGGGGCCCCTGTTTTCACAATCATTTCCTCTTTTCAAACCGGCTGCCTGTTTTTTTAATTTCATTGAACCCCCTGCCCTTGCTCTTATTCATTTGCAATGTAATTTGTCTTTTATGTTCACAAAGTAAATTTCTTTTTTGTCAGATAAGTGAATACGGCAATTATGTCTGCCATTGTCTTTTGCGTGATCTCAGACCCCCAGGTTTGTCAATTTTGTTTATTATTTAGCTACCTAGTTATTTGTTTATTTATTAATTTATCTAGTGTTCATGCTTTTTCTTTGTCCCCTTAAGGCCGGGACACACTTGGCGACATGTCTCTGCGACAAGTTGCTCCATGTGTACTACTTGCAAAACAAGTCACTGCGACACGACGCCTGTTCAGTGCACACCCATTGATCTCGTATGAGGGGGAATGTGAACTTGTTTTCTAATTCAATATGGCTGACCATATGACGCTCTCTCATTGGTTCATTTATATTTTGTTGCAGCGACTTGTTGCCGGAAGTGTACACACGATGCGGCAACAAAATTCTGCCGCAGCGACAATGATTTTCATGAAATTAAGCACGTCACACAAGGCGAATTGTTGTGGCGACTTGTCCCCGCTTCATGTCACAGCGACTTATTGCCTAGTGTGTCCCGGCCTTTAGGTCTGTAGATTTTGTTTAAAGATCACATCTCTTTTAAAGAAAATCCTTCTCAGTTATTAATGGAGGAGGCATAGTTTTGACTGGTTAACCCATTCACTCCTGACGAGTAAAATCATCTGGCATTAGACGGAGTAAAATCTGTTAAGGTATACAATAAGTATACAAGGTATACAATAAGTGATCCGACCCTGTTTCTTGTTCACTTAAAGGTTCCTTGCATTTGTGGAAACTCTAAGAATATGGTGTCATAATTCAGTTGTTGTCTTCAATGGGCCTGAGGATCGTACAATCTGTGTATGATCCTCAGTGGGTCTGTCAATCATACAATCTGTGTAGATCGTTGTTAATAATAATAATAATAATAACAACAACAACAATGGGGGTCTACTCAGCCTTTTTATCAAAGTCAGCGGGGGGCTAAGACTGGCTAACTCAATAAACAAACGGCAAATTTAATTGGTTGAAAACAGAGATAAAATATAGTCACACAAGTATCACCAAAAAAGTTGCACACGTCACTGTGCTTGCGATGTGCTTTTATAAATTTAAAATGTGCAATTGTGTGCGCAATAATCACGGGTCACACAATGTCTTCTTAACATGCTCTGGTCTTTTCAATTCCAATAAGTAGTAGAATGTCAGTAAGCAACAGGCGTTGCCGTTTTTTTATAGTAAAAATTTCAATTGAGGCCCTATTATCAACATCCTGTCTATAGTGCCAGCCAGCTTATTGAATACTAATCATTTGTGAAAACTTCAAGAAAAGTAACTGTTTCACATCGTCATGAATTAGTGAAACCTTGTCCACACTCTTGTTGCAACCATTGTTGAATCATTTTTAGAAAAAACCAAGTTTACTATCTTCTCTGAGTTGAACTGAAGAAAATCAACGATTCATTACCTTTTGGCTTTGCTGCCACAAGAGAAACTTCAGTCTTGCCTCAGTGCTACTACGTGCAATCAGCCTAGAGTCTCAATAATACTTGTGAGGCAAAATAAAGTGTAAAAACTTTAAACACTACTCTCATATTTATGAATTTATGTCTGAATAATATCTACCTTCTTAGCGGGTAGTTCATCAGAACTTGCAGTCGTGTTAGTGGCGGCAGTTCTCTTACTAAAATGAATAGGAGTTCGTTTTGGGTTTTAATTTAACCTCTTGAAATTAAAGAAGAGTCATTGAAGTCTTAGTTTTCTTACCTCGAACTCTTTTTCGAGATGAATCCATGGATAGATGTTTGCATTTTTAGTCTCACGTTCAACGCTGAAAGCAACAAGATGGCGGACTGCATTGCAAGACGTGAAACCGAGGCTAAGAGTTGTACGCTGTCCTACTATGTTACAGGCTCATGATCTTATTGCCCCTGTCGGACTGCCAATAGGGAGCTTTAGCAACGACGACGGGAACGGCAACCAGAACGTCATGTAAAAACATAAATTCACGTTATTGCGATCACTTCGCGACTATTCCAAGCCTTTTAATATGACAAAGGTGTTTCAGTCCCTCAGGAATGAAACCGTTACGAGCGGCGCTTAATTTAGGGGAGAAAAATGAAAATTTATCTCCAGGTGCTGACGTTCTCCATACCACTTCAAACTTGGTAATTTCACGTTGTTGCTTTGCTCATGACGGCAACGAAATGGACAAAAATGAAAAACGCACGTGCAGAGCGTGCAAAGCTATTGTTTTTGCCAACCACTAAATATGCAAATTTGTGACGTTCTTGTTGCCGTCGCCGTTGTCGTTGCTAAAGCTCCCTATTGTAGCTTGCGCGGAGCTTGCGTGTATATAGTTACAGTGATATAGTATTACATATGACAGTGTGTATTACCAGGAAAAATCTCGACTTGAAAGCTGCAAGCGCGAACGGAATAATCAGGAAATGGTGACGTTTTCACACCAAATGCCCGCAAGTAAGTCGTGGGTAATAATGACGTAGAAGAGAATGATCGAAGAACAAGAAATCACGTGCACATAATTATGGAAAAGCATCTTGCCATTTGTCACGATGCGTCATATGTTTATACAGGCACTAGTAGCGAGCGTTGCGCGAAGTAACAGTTACTGTGTGTGTCGGTGTAGTGCTTCTTAAGTCGTTTGAGCTTGATTTGTAGTGTGAGAGGATCGAAGTAATCGATTTTGTTATGTAAACACCAATGAAATACCAAGTGAGCTTTCGCGCGAAAACATGATATCTCCACACACTAAGATGACATGTTATTTTCTCACGTGAAAAGATCACTGTTGCTATGGTTACATAGAATATTATCTGGCCACTTGGAGATGCGAAATTTCTCTTCTCGTGTCGAAAAATATTTCGCCCGAATTGTTCAGTGAGAACACGATAGTACTCTCGTCATATGTCACACATCACATGCCGTGAAATCGAACGTTTGAGGATTTTACAATCGTCATCATCACCGTCATTGTCATAATGTCCATCCTAAACATCGTCGTTATCATCATCATCATCATCATCGCAGACCCTTGTCCTTAAATATCCTTAGAATTACAGCTAACTGAGCTTTCCGATCCGAAGAATAATATTTAGATTTGCTCCTTGGAAACTAACTGGAATACTAAACACTTTACTTCTGTTGAAAGGCACCAAAGAAAGAAGGATTCCATACCCGACATCAAACCCGATGACTCAAATGCTGCGTCTTACCTCTTGTCCAAATTACACCTATGAGGTAAGTTTTGCCCTTCCGCGTTGTCACAGATCTTAAGCAACGACGGCGTCTACGAGGACGAAAGCGCCGAAAAACTGAATTTTGTGAGCAAAAACAAAAGATCCGCACGCTCTCTGCGTGCGCTTTTCATGTGCCCATTCCTCCTTCATTTTCAAAACGAGGTAACAATTCTAAAAATGAGGTTGTGTAGAGACCATAAGCGCACGGTAGTTTTTCAGTTTCATCGCTTGATATCATCGCTTATATATGTAATGAACGTTATTCTGTTCGGGGAACGATATGGAATTACCGGAAAATCACTATCCTTGCGCAAAGTCGTGTTTCTCCATTTTACGTCCAGGTTCTCGTCAAAGTCAGCCACAGCCGTACTGAGGTCTCGAATACTACCACCAGTGTAAAGAACCCAGAATTTTAGTATTCCTGTTCGGCGCCAGATCTGCTGCGTTATTAATTAAGAGAACTTGATAGGGGAAAAAATAGGATAATGATAAGTTATACGTTGATCGTGATATGCCCCGCTGGAAGGTGGTGTTGGTTATACATCACATGTCGAACGCTTCGGCGGTTGTCATATTTTGCCAAACACGTAGTGCAACAGGCATTCGGTGCTGATTG
>OX421457.1:31252586-31262586 GCA_949126865.1 Montipora capitata | reverse complement strand
ACCTATAATCCATCACTTCCTTCCATCTTCAACAGAATTAAAAAACACTACAATCTACTTCTTTCTTCTGACCGCTTCAAAAATGCTTTCCTACATCTTCCTGTTGTGGCTTTCAGGCGCTCCCCTAACCTTCGAGACCTGGGCCCGGTTGTTCGAAAGCCGATTAACTTAATCCAGGATTAGCGTAAACGTTGGTTTAATATTTTCAACTTTTCAGCCCAAGTTTTTTTTGGTTATTTTTGGTTTTCAAGATTGACTTCCCCTAATGTAAAATTTTGCCAAATATCAGCGTTGCACAACATTTTGGATAAGAGAAATAAACTCCTTGGTAATTTTTTAAATCTGAGATTAGCGTTAATCGGCTTTCGAACGACTGGGCCCTGCTGGTAACAGCTAAATTGTCCCCTAATGTAACTGCTTCCGGTTCTTTTTGCAGTGGCAAAAAACGCGCTACCTGTCCTTACATTTTCCATGGACTAACCAACTACACATTCTTCTCTACTGGCGAAACGCGCTCCATTAATTCCCACATAACTTGCGAAACTAAAAACCTTATCTACATGATTCAATGCAACAGATGCCATCTATATACATAGGAGAAACTAAACGACGTTTAAAAGACCGTTTTGATGATTAGAACACCGCCACACTTTAGATAACGGCAACACCCGGGGTAACACCAAATCCAAACCTACTGCAGTCGCAGAACATTTCCTCTTCTCTCCCCACAAAATCTCTAAGGACATGCAATTAATTCCTATCGAAAAAATATTTTCTAACAGACTCGATCCGTAAGGCCAGGGAAGCTCTTTTAATATTTCAAAAGGCAGGACAATTGATCCCAACGGTCTTAATATCCGCGAAGAAACGTATTAGATTTCAGTTTATTATTTAGAGTGATTTCCGTTATTTTTCCGTCACTCTTAGTATTTGAATTCAAAATCGTTGTAACTGCCATGTTTTATCACATTTTTTCCAGTATTACGTCAACATCCATTTACTGTACCTGAAGAAGGCTGGTTTGGCCAGCCGAAATATAGTACGCCACTAAAATCAAATCTACGTTGTATCGGCTCTTGCTTAAAATATTTAGTTTCTCAACTTGTAATTGCGCCGATCAGATCAAGCCACTGATCCAACGTACACCGACAGGAAGATTTTTGCTTGCTTCAAAACTCTGGAATTATGAGGGATACATGAGGTACCTACGCTTCATTCGTTTGTAGTGCCGCTGGACATAAATTGTATGCGGATTGGCAAAAATGGAAGCCTCCAAGGAAATCAAATCTATGAAGCTTTGTGAGTAAAACTTCCTTTTTGTACCTCTGTTGTATTTTTTAGATACATATGAGAGCGGCGCGATTGTCGACCGGCTTCTTCAGACAATTAAGATGAAAATGATGATGGGTACAAAACAGGTCGTCATGAATCATGAGCACATCATGCACTCTTGTCGTTCGCATAGCGAAGACATATTTTTATTTCCCTGAAAAAAACCCGCAAACATTATGTGACATTTATATTGCCACGCGAATTTTCAGCGATTGGCAATAAACTATCTGTAAAGAGTAAGCTATGTGCTCGTAGTTTGTGTATTTCGTAAATGCATTTGTTTTGAAATCACCTCGCATGAAAGGGTGATATCGGATGGTTTTTGAGCGCATTTTACAAGGTCATGGTGGTCGTTACACTGAGTGGTGGTGTCATTCAGCTGTACAAGCCCGACGTGATGGGTACTTGTGCCATTTTCTTGTTGATTTCAAGACGTTTGATGTAAATCCAACGTGTCACTGGAGCGTGACATATGGCCAATTGCGTTACCTGTGGGAACCGTCGCATGATGGACTTCTTTGTTATTTCCATTTATGTATCTTTACAAAAAATTTTCATACGGATTTTTGTTTTTATTTACTTTAAATTCCTAGATGACCACATTGACAGAGTCAGGAGAGAATTACAAGAGGTAACAGTGACTGACTAAGGTCGACAGTGTTAATGAGAAGAATGATCGCTTTTCTTTCTTGAGAAAATTTCAGCTCTAGTACCACTAATACATGCTTCATCAATTTCCCTTCCCCTTTCACTAAGACAGAGAAGTCGTTTGAGCGGCTTGTTGAAACGCAATGAACAATACATCTTGCTTTTAAACTTTTAGCCCTTGAAAAAGGGCAATAAGATCTGAGCACTCCAATCTCAAGGTCCTTTTTTGACAAATGACAACTTGGTTTTCGTGTAACGAATAAACGCGCACAGTGAGATATTGCAGAACTCCGAGGTTTAGCTTTCAAAGTCGGCATATTTCTCCCCACAAAATTCAGTACTGAGATGTCACAATCTTCTAACAAGAAACTTTAAACTTGGACTTCTCGAGCAGTTGTGCTCTTTGGAGCATTTTCGCAACAATGAACCAAACTCTACGCCTGGAACAAACTACGTGAAAGGCTTTAAGAGCAGCAGCAATTGCTAAGACCGCCACTCAACGTGGCTCTCGAGCAGGGTGTAGCTTACAAAGGAAAATCAAGACCATACTTGGATATGGAAAGTATGACTATTCTGGAAATTTTAATAATGGCTATCTCAAACCTAAAGATCACCTTCCTTGGATGAACAATATGCAAATTTCTGCCAATCCACTCAACCAAAGCATACTCACTGCAAGCTTCATATCAAGAAACCACCAACGGAACAATTAGAAATGCAGTACCGTGAACTACGATCTGTCGATATGGAGTAGTTTATTGCTGATATCAATGAGTCAAACCTTTTGCGATGTCACTATAGCAGCATACAAGATCTTATTGATCTGTATGAAAGTACACTTCAAGATACTGGATAGTCATGCACCTCTAAAACGCCGTGCAGTCATCCTCCGTCCATCTAAAACGTGGTACACAGAGCGTATTGCTGAAGCTAAAAGGAAACGAGGTTTACAGCATCGCTGGCGTGAATCCAAACTGTGCATTCATCGACAATTGTATGTTGAACAATGTCAAGTTGTTAATAGGATGCTACATGAAACTAAAGTACCCTATTATTCTTCTCTCATCTCGGAAAATTCACCAGATCAGAGAGAGCTTTTTAGCATAATGGACAGGTTGCTACACCGCAAATCAGAGCAATGCTCGACCTACGAGCTTGTCAATAGTTTTTCTGAATTCTTTTACAGTAAGATTTTGTTGATAAGAAAAACGCTAACTGACAGGTCTACCTCCCTTACATATACAATGGGTGATGAGCATCCTCTGACTGGAACTGAATTTCGCATCTTCCGCATGGTGACTGCGGAAATAGTTAAAGACTACGTCAACACTATCGAACGAAAATCATGCGCACTTGATCCTATTCCAGCATCAGTCCTATGTAGCTGTAAAGATATACTTCTTCCAGTACTTACAGATATTGTTAACATGTCTCTCCAATCTGGACACATGCCAACACAACTTAAACAATCTATGGTGAAACCGAAATTAAAGAAGGATTCTCTTAGCCCCAGTGAATTCTCAAATTTTAGAGCCATCTTGACCTTGAAGGCCATTTCCAAGATCATTGAGAAGGCTGTTGTCTGTCAACTGAATGATTATCTCACCGAAAAGTACCTCAGTGAAACGTTCCAATCTGCTTATAAACGATTCCATAGCACAGAAACAGCACTCTTGGAAGTACAAGATGATATCCTTCAAGCCATTGACAATCACAAATGTGTTGCGCTCCTGTTATTAGACCTATCGGCTGCGTTCGACACAGTAGACCATCAGCTGCTTGTTGAAAGACTCTCAAATCGGTTTGGTCTAAAAGGTCAAGTCCTCGCATGGCTAAAATCGTATCTGGAAAACCGAACACAAGTAATAATGGTTGACGGGGTCAAGTCTGATGAAAAAAACATAATCTGCGGAGTGGCTCAAGGGTCCGTACTTGGCCCATTGCTGTATGTGTTGTACACAGCACCAGTTGCTGATATTATCAGGCGCTATGGTCTCGGATTTCATTTTTACGCAGATGACACCCAGCTTTTTCTTGCTTTTGAGCAAACTATTCCGACCAGCTGGTGTCTTTAGCATGTATTCAACATTGCTTTAAAGAAATTGACACATGGATGCTATGCAATATGCTGAAACTCAACGTTGAGAAAACGGAACTGTTGGTGCTGAGCGCACAACATTGCTCACGTCCAGAAACCAACCATCTCCAAGTTTCCAACGAACGCATTCAGCCATCTACCTCAGCTAGAAATATTAGTATGATCTTTGATCAGCACATGTCTCGTGAGCAGCTTGTTGTCAGCGTCTGTAAAGTATGCTTTTTCCACCTTCGTAACATTTCAAAGATTAGAAACTGCCTCTCGAAATCTGACACTGAAATTCTAGTACATGCTCTTATCACCTCAAGATTAGACAATTGCAATTCCTTGCTATTCGGACTTCCAAAGTTCCTTATGGGTCTCCTCCAAAATGTTCAGCATTCCGCTGCTCGATTAGTGTGACAAGAGAGACGAAATTCCAGCACATCCAATTCTCAAGCGGCTGCATTGGCTGCCTGTCCACAAACGCACTGAGTTCAAGATACTGCTAATCACATTTAAGGCCCTTCATGATCTTACCCCTCAGTACATAACTGACATATTGCAACCTTACTTACCATCAAGAACGCTACGTTTGCAACAAAAAAGTAGTAGCACCAACCAACCAACCAACCTGGTCAAGTATGGCGAATATTCGTTCTCTTACGCTGGCCCCAAACAGTAATAATATACGCAACTCCAAAGACCTAACTACATTTAAATCGAAGTTAAAGACGTTCCTTTTTAGGACTGTTTTCTGTTAGTTTATTACTTTTAAGCTGTAAAGCGCTTTGAACTTAAGGATACAGTGCTATATAAGTTTATATATTATCATTATCATTATCATTATCATTGTCATTGTCATTGTCATTGTCATTGTCATTGTCATTGTCATTATTATTATTATTATTATTATTATTATTATTATTATTATTATTATTATTATTATTATTATTATTATTATTATTATTATTATTATTATTAAAATGGCCTATTTACGAAGTTTAGGTATTCCACTTATGAGACATGTGTATAGAAAATTTTATTCTGGTTACTGCAGCTCGGATATAAAGAAGAGGATCCGTTGAAAGTGGAGGATGTGTGCAAGTATGATCAAATGCATTACTATGGCACGCAAGCTATTGACGAAGCAATAAAGCATCTGGGAATAAGGTAAATAGCTTTAGAAATGGTGTGAATATCGCAAACAGTTGCTAACCTTATTTTGATGCACTTGCCGAACAGTTGACTCTGTTACTCTGAGGTATATTTTTCTATTTTACCTTATACCCGGCCTTTCTGATTGGTTCACTCAATTTCGGTTATCAGCTCATATACCGTATGACCTAATATAATCATACGGTCATCGGTTCGTCCAAGTGTCCAAACGTTCAGAATTTAGGAAAAATTATTAAAACAATTATTCCATACGCGCTTGTTGGATATGAGACTGGTCATAGCCAACTCATATCCAACGTGCGCTGTGGAATAATTGCTAAGAAACCCCACACACTGTTTGGAAAGAGTGTTGCGCAGAGATCCAGATGTTGTCGTTCGGCCTCTACAGTGCACAGTATAACTTGGAGCCGATGTGCGGGACTTGCATGGGCCTGGTGTGGCGGACTTCTTCGTGGAGGTTAGGCTCTCAAAATCGTCCTGAATGACAAGAAGGACTCCAAGCTGGAGTTAAGCTTTAAGAAGCGTTAAGAAGCAACGAGGATAGTAAAGATACATAAATGTTTTAAATAGCATTTTAGCAGGTGTTTGACCATTTTAATACGAATCTCCATAAAAACATAGGGTTTCAAACTTCTATGCCATGTATTCCTTTCGGAATACGGTCAATTGAACGCACCCTAAATTAGTTAAATTTGTATGAGCAAATTTGTTACTTTATGGAATTTTTCTCAATACAGCTCCGCTCATCATATTCTTGATGTTGGTTCAGGCCTTGGCGGTCCCGCTCGTTACCTAGCGCACAAAACAAATTGCGCTGTCACGGCTCTTGAACTGCAAGAAGATTTGCACAAGGAAGCTGAAAACCTTACTCGGAGATGCAATCTACAGCACAAGCTGTCGCATATGTCGGGTGATTTTCTTCAGTTGGATTTAGGTGTGTTCCTTTCCTTGATGAATCGTTCCTGTTTAATTCACGAGTTATGTTTGCAATTACAGTACTTAACGATCTTCTTAGGAGTCAAAGGAATGAAGCCATATCATTTATGAAACTCGATTTAACCGGCCTGTTTGGTGTCTATGCATTTGATAGTTAATAGCAAACCACCTGTTGGAAAGACGCATGAACTGGCTCATGAACCAACTGGAGGGACAGAGTGGTTGACTTAGTTGTCAGACTTGGCTCTCTTTCATAAGAGGGACTGACTGGTTTAATTAAAGCAGACTTGGTGAATGCCTGCGTTACTTACTGACTGATCTTGACCGAACCGCGGTGAACTCATTAAGGGGAGCCTCTACCTCCACTAATTCCTCGAGTCAACAACCATTTCCCGAGTAAATTTATTTTTAGCAACAGGTTTTTCCTGCGAAAAGTATCATATGTCCCTTGATTCTGAGATATCTAGATAGCTTTGATTGGCTTTTACAACAGTGGAGGTTGCTGAATCTCCCAAGGGTGGCGTTCTATATATAAATCTATTCGAGAAAGGGTTGACTCATGGGCCAAGTATGGGAGATAGACACTCCCCTTGATGAGCTCCTGCGTTGACTAACTGATGGACTGACCGCTGATCGAACTGAATGACAGAGCAAATGCCCCATTGGAGATGACCTTCAGGAAGAATGGAGTAGACCGCGTACCGGTGGCTCAGTTGGTTGAGCACCGGGCTGTTCAACTCCGGCCAGACCACCACTCAGGGTCTTTAAATAACTGAGGAGAAAGTGTTGCCTTTGTAAATATATCTGCAAATGGTTAGACTTTCAAGCCTTCTCGGATAAGGACGATAAACCGGAGGTCCCTCCTCACAGCCTTTGTTCATTAACTCTGTGGGACGTTAAAGATCCCACACACTATTCGAAATGAGTAGGGCACGGCGTTCCCGGTGTTGTGGTCTGACCTTTCCAGCATGTGGTCGGCTTGGCAGGATTAGCTTGAAGGGCTTCTGTGTGAATGAGACCACAATTGTGTATAACAGCCAGAAGTCAGGCTACTTAGCCAAGTGCTGGAGCCTGACTCAAACTCAAACTCAAACTGATGAGGTAACTTCTATTTGATTGACTAACTAAGCCGAATGCAACTTGAAGAGTAAATCGCGAACTGACCGGTTTGCTGACTGGCTGGCAGGCAGGCGCCTAATCGACTAACCGATTGGCTGGAAGGGCAGGCAAACAGATGTGCCCATGTGTCTACAGAACGACAGGTAAACGAAGGAATGGTCTGACAGACAACAATCGTTTGAATGGACTTAGCAACGTTACTCGGTTCCCGGGAACAGAAATACGAAGCCTTCAATTTTGAGGTATTTGTTCCCTCTGTGGCTGAAAAATCATGTGTTAGCGCTTTTAAAATTTATGGATTGTTCGTTTTTTATTTTGTTTTAGGAGCTGACAAATTTGATTTTCTTGTCTCGTGGTTGGTGTTTCTACATATTGTGGACAAAAAACAATTATTTCAACAATGTTTCTATTCCTTGAAACCTGGTGGTAAAATGTAAGACTTGTTTTTATTGTTAATTTATATATTTCTGATATAATAAAGTTAGTTAGAGCTTCAAATTGTCGCTTTCATTGAAAAAGACGATTGTTTAGGTCTTTCGGTGGCCTCGTTTGCATTACAATCGGAGTGTGTGGAAGAAATCCCGTCAGTGTAATCATCCAAATCAAAATTACTGAGCCGTACTTTCCTGTGGTGCTGTTTATTATTCTATAACAAGGTGGTTCTATCTTTTGAGTCTGTGGGTATAATCCTTAAGTGTGATCATGCAAATGAAAGCTACTGAGCAGTACTTTGCTGTGATGCTGTTTATTATGCTGTACAAGGTGGTTTTAACTTTGAGTCTGTGGGTGATATCCTAATTATAAAATGTGACAATTCAAATGTGATATTACTTCTTTTTTTTCATTCTGTGCTAGTTTTATAGAGGACTTTTTCCAGCAAACCGGAGTGGTCTTAACAAAGGAAGACAACGAAACTTATGAAAGAGACTTGTACATGAAGAACCTGCCAGAAAAGGATGTGTATGTCAAACATCTGGAAGAAGCCGGATTCATTGATGTTGAAGTTTGTACTGTTTTAGTTTACAAATTCTTGTGAATCATAGCGCAAAACGTTTTACTGAATGTCGATATCGCATAAGACTGCTGTGGTTGGCAGACGAATTTTGGCGCGTTTGTAGTGAATGTCTTCATTGACTGTCTTATAGCAAGGACTCACATGGTGGTGCCTTTAAGGCGATGGATGACCACGGTCATCAGGGTTTTCTCGCGTGAGTTTTAGCGTCTCCTGCGTCCCTTCGTGCTGGTAGCTTCTAGGTGATCTGGTCACGTAATTTGGAGGACTGGGAGAAAAATTTTAACGCAATACAATACAATACAATACATACGTAATTGACCGCTCCCCTTAGGGGCTTTTCAGGGCCAATGAACAACAACGAAACGAAGGAACAGAACAACAACAACTGTTAAGAATCCCAACTGGCCGGAGGCAAACCAGTTGGCTATTTACAAGTGCAGCTGGGAATTTGAACCAGGGACTACCAGGAACAAATTTAACGAGTGGTCAGAGCGGGTCTTGAACCCGGGATCTCCGGATCTCAAGGCAAGCGCCCCAACCACTGGGCCACACGCCTTATCCCACAACCGCGCGCGGCCTTAGGTGTTGTTTCCAAACTCCCTCCAGTATTTCCATCGCCAAAACTCAACAGATCATTCCGTGTCTACCACATTTCTTGTTACTGAATGAACATTCAAGTAGACCCGACGAGCTCTAACCTCGCCCCTGCCATGTTGAATTCGAAAATAAGGCCGCGCGCGGTTGTGGGATACGGCGTTAAAGTTTTTTTACCCAGTCCTCCGAATTACGTCACCAGATCACCTGGTTACAGCTGTATGAAATTATTCTCATTGACCTATTTGTAGGAAACTAATCAAAGCCCTTTCCCCATATTCAGTGACAATCACTGTTATAACGAGGCACATTTGTCTGGTTTCAGTTTGTAGACCTCACCAGTGATTTCCTCTCCTTCGTTTCAAAGCGACAACAGGAGTTCAACGAACATAAAGAACGGCATGTGCGAGTAATCGGCCAAGGTGCTTACGATGGTTTGAGTTATTTCTATACAACAGTGAAGAGAGTGTTTGCGGACGGCCTCTGTGGTGGATGTCGAGTAACTGCATCCAAACCAACATCCTAGCTATCTCTATCGCATTCGTCTTAATCTTCAAACACTTTGACATAATTCCACAGGCAAATCATATAGACTCGCTCAAATCTGCTTTACAATTGTCTCAGCTCAGTTGATGATCACTTGACGTTTGGAGGAGACGTTAAAGCCGTTGTCAAATCGACGAAAAGGGAAGTCCTTATCGACAGCCCATGTATTGTCAACTTTGGCGTGACGTCATGGCCGCCATGCGTACCCCTGAGAAAACAAACGACGGCCAAGTTTGTGAGATTCAACTCTATTCTCATGCAAACCTTATCTTTTGTTTTGGCGATGACTAATAATCAAGTGAGTGAAACTGAGCTATAGAAATTGATGGACAAATTTTTTAAACTTAGCTAATCTAACAAACGTGAATTTCACCAAACTGACCGAATGTGCGCTGAAAACAATCAGAACTGCAAATAAATTCTCAATATATTTTTAAAAAATATCTTGCTGTTGTGAATTTTTATTTTGCCATTGCTGTGGTTTTGCGGCTCGTAAAAGCACTACGTTTTCTGTGTGTGGAGATCATTTTATTACTTCCGAGCACAAGTGCTCT
>OX421457.1:31192586-31247586 GCA_949126865.1 Montipora capitata | reverse complement strand
TCTGGGTGTAATCTCTGGTCCCACGCCTCGGTTGCGTTTGCACGTAGCCGACTGGTGTGTCTCCTAATTTAGATTCTTTTTATATTTATTTATTTATTTATTTATTTATTTATTTACAATTTATGGCATGCAAAAAAACAGAGTCCAAGGGATGACTTGCAAAAGAGGAAAAGAACCCATATTAAAGCAGATCACGCGGATTTCATGATAAGTGTCACGAAGTGTCCCCTTGGTCTTCCGCCCAACTTCAACATCACGCGTGTCTCGGAATACAGACAATTAAAGTCACAAAATTTCCCGAAATGCTGCCCCTCAAAAAAGGATAAACAGCTGCATTTACCCCAAGCTAAAGATAGCGCTAACCTTTACCCTGACCTTATCGCTGGAAATAAGTGACAAAGGCTTAGACTTAAAATACACTTAGTGTTGGATGTCAAAATTGTGCGTGCATCTAATTAGAGTCAATTCTGGACATAAGTGCAGACGTCATTTCGGACTCATGAATATTTGTTACGATGCTTCATTGCATTGGCTCTGAAAAGCCACAACGAGGAGCGGTCAATCAAGTTCATTGTTTTCGTAACGAAACAGCTCTTGACGAGTCTGCCTCTTTGTTGAGAGTCGATGGTAACATTTCTAGGGTCGAGAGTTTTTCTTTTGACCCGATCAAGTGTTTGTAAGCAATCAGTTTGTTAAAGGGGCATATCCTTCCGGGGCTATTTTGTTTAGCCATTTCTATTAGGAAAAGGAGCAAATTGAAGACTTAAAACGAAATGTACTCCGAATTTTTATTCCAAAAGAGTACAATCAGCATTTCATCCAGCTGTATTGCCGAAAGAGTGCTTAGTGAGATCCCGGGAAGAGGGGGGTGGGGGGAAGGGGAAGGGGAACTCGCATATGAAAGGGCGAGGATGCTCGTCGTCTTCGGAGTGTAAATTTCGGATTTTGGTCTCACTTAGGGTTTTTTGGACAAAACACCATCATATATGGCCGTGACGGTCTCGTTGAGGGTTGCACGAGAAGAAATATAATAGTATGTATTTGATATGCTTTAAATATGGTCTCTTTTAGGGTTTAAAAAAGCCTGAGACACGCCCAGATTGGTCTTCTTTAGGGGTTTGATTCAAAATGTCCGACGAGCACCCCCCCGCCCCTATTCACATGCGAGTACCCCCCCCCCCCCCGAGTGACATGTTGTTTGGATTATCAAACAAAGTCGGTACAAGAACAAAAAAGACAATGTCAGTATGAAAAGTAGACTATTTTTGAAACAGCTGTCCATGGGGTAACTAAACTTGAGCAGGTTGTCAGTAAAGGAATGAGATTAAATGATTTGTTTTGATCATGAGGCGTTAAATTCAGATGATTCCGACATTACAGTCCTAACTCTTCGGGAAACAAAAAGTAGCTTAGTCAAGGAGGATTCGGCATTAACCCCTAACGATTACGGAGGATCTAGTATACCTTTGGTCAGTGGCCTAAAAATCGCCTTTTTTGTTTTTTCACAAAAACGTTTTTAATTGCCATTCTCGTATGCAAACGCGCGTTAGCTTTTTTCCTCTTTATATAAATCTTCCTTTAGTTTTGATCCACTTTCTAGCTACACCTGTGTAAGTTATACTCCGGCCGGACCAACACTCAGGGTCTTTAAAATAACTGAGGAGAAAGTGCTGCCTTTGTAATTACATCTGCAAATGGTTAGACTCTCTAGTCTTCTCGGATAAGGACGATAAGCCGGAGGTCCCGTCTCACAACCCTTCAATGTTCATAATCCTGTGGGACGTAAAAGAACCCGCACACTTGTCGCAAAGAGCAGGGCATGTAGTTCCCGGTGTTGTGGTCTGTCTTCTGTGGTGTAGCATGGTTGGGAGGGTAAATGCTCGGAGATATTAGCTACACCAAGTTACTCTAAAAATCCGAGGGTAAATAAAGATGTATGATGATATGATATGATATATACCGCTAAAGTGACAGACGAGCAAGATTAATAGCTTCCTGGTCTTGAGGTCAAGTCCTTATAAAACTAATTAGCGGTAAGTTCTAACGCATGTTATGCTCAAGGGCCCCGCTCTTGAAAAGCTAATTACAGTGCAAGCAACACTACTCAGTTGAAAGTCCTGCAACCTTAGAAAGCGGTCAATGGGGTAAAGTAATTTACCTTATTGAGATTGTGAAACAAAATGCATGGCGGCCGTTTCTTTAGCACGCGTCACTCAGTGACACCTAGAATAATACCATATACTTAAGCCCGCTAAGGAAGTGTCGTAAATCACGGTCCGTCAGGCGAGGGCTCAGCAAACCACAACACTTTGATCGAGGGCTCGCTTGGTTTCTCCTAGTAGGATTTCGTGATCATAAACGCTAATTACTTTCCATGCACTCCCTCACAAACTTCGAGCTTAAAAATGCCATCGTGGAATAAACATAGTTTCAACGGTCTGCGTTGCCAAGGCATGTGAAATTGTATGACGTCATCCTGTTTCCTATATACACGTAAATAAAATGCTCTTTGCATCATGTCCGACGAGCATCCCCTCCCCTATTCACATGTGAGTAACCCCTCCCTTCCTCCCCCCCAAGCGACATGTTGTCATTTAAAATGGGTTTAACTTTGTGTTAAGTTTTTGTTTGTTATAAATGGGCAATAATTGGATTTCTTGATATTCGTGCATGTAACTTAAAGAATCGGAAATAACTCCGGTCCTCGTTCGCAGGGTGGTAAACTGTAATTCCTGCGGGTAACCACAATTTGCAAACAGAGACGAGCATCTTACGGTCATTAACGTTGATCACGGTGCGTTTGTAAATAAATGTTGCAATGTCAATTAATGAAGGAAGACACACTTTAACATAGGTAAGCACAAATAAGAACCCCAACGGAGGAATAATTTGAGCAGAAACGCAAGTACACTCCTGAGACTTGTTTTCCCTTTTATCCGTGCAAAAATTTATATGTTTAATTAGTATTATCTCCAGGGAACTGATCTTGTCAGATAATATTTTCCGTGAAACCAGGAATATTTGTTAGGACTTCAGTGATTATTTTCTTTAGTAAAGAGAATTAAGTGAAAATAAGTGTACCGTGGTTGTAAATGGTACTGAGGATTCCTAGGATGACTTTTCTGTTCAAGTTTTCTAAAGGTCAGTCATTTACAACAGTCTTTCCCAGGACAAGAGTCATCTCGTTCGGCGATTTAGCGCTCAGAGGCAGAAAAATAGGCTTTAAATTCCACCACGTTCATTACGATATTTATAGCCTGTTCCAGGGGTTTATAATTAGATATCAGGAACCGGCAAAACTTCACCACGAAAGAGTTCTTCGCTCTCAGCTCCTCAGGCTTTTCTTGGTCAGAAGGTCTCAAGCAGACCATCCGTTCTCCGGCATTCGCCAAGGTGCGCTTGCGCAGTAACAGATTAACTTGAAATCTGTGATGTCTTTTTTGGTGATCATGACAAAACTTTGTCCATTGTTGATACAACAATCCCAGCTGGACTATGATAAAACAGTTTTAAGTGGTGTCCTTATATTCAGAGAGAAAGGCTTCAAAATAGAAATTAGACAAAAAGCTTCGCGCCTATAACACATCGCAAGACTTAAAGCATAGCTTCCGGTGATTAAGAGATTGATAACAACGTACGTGAGGCAGGGAACATTGGAGGTCGGTATAATCATTCATTGATTGCGCAGGAATGTGTTCTTTAATTGGTCAATGATTGCGTCATATCTTGCCATCAACGAACCGCGAGAAATCTTCATTGTTAAGGTTTCATGCGCGTATTAAAGGAACTAACAAGTAGAGTGATATTAAATAAATATCAAAAAGTGTCAGTAGTCTTTTAAAAAATGGCAGACGTGTCGGTTGTAGAACCCTTCTTCAGTGTCAAAAAAACCATTGAAAAAATACATACATACTCTATTATTATGCTTCCCAAAGGGGTTCTTCCACTATAATTAAATTACATAAATACAATTACATTTAAAAAGTTAATAAGTATATGATAATGCTAAAAATAAATAGATAAGTAAATGAGACAATAAAATAGATAAAGGTGGCAATAAATCAATTAATCATAAAATAGATGTAAAAAGAGTTTTTTCTTAAAAGTTTGTACGTTATTAATATCCTTAAGTTCCTTAGGTAAATTATTAAAAAAGGATGATTCTCTATATGCGAAGGATTTCTGACCCATTTCGATTCTGCATTTTGAGATTGTTCTTTCCCCTGGTGTTCCTCATGATAGTGTTCTTTCCTCTAGTGTTCCATGAATCAAGTCACTTTTAAATAAAGTTGAAATTGATATTAAGTCCATCAGGCTGTACAGTATCCAGATGGAAAATCAACTTCATTCCACGTTGCTACTGTTGGAGATTAGTACCCTGGCATAACTGCAAATATTGTGGCAACGCTGAGTTGAAATGCTAGGCACAGGGAAGCCAGGAACTATGTCATTCAACGCGAATGCGCAAGTTGGTCAGGAGGCTTTTCAACCCTTCCTTCTCGATTTCTTCAAATCCTCAGCTTTCGAAGATATGGACAGCCGGTTATTTCATCTGCTTAAAACGCGTTCATCGTCAGAAAGTTGCATGAGTTAAAAAAATCATAGGCACGTGAATGCTTCTTTCTGTGCAGCTTGAACGTGTGATCGACTCGACAGTAATGATGGCTGAAAATCACAGCAGGTGTGATGAGCTCCAAGCTAAATTAGTGCCAGCCGGTCTCCACTGTGTATCTGCCTCAGTGGCTCTGATAGTCACCTGATCAATAATACTAATTATTATTCCACTATTACGCCATTTTACCATATTTGGTCAAGAGAACGCGCAAAATATGAGACGGTAACACACTGCAGTGTCCCGGTTTGACCGGTTTAGAACAGAGCAAATACGGACGGAATGGGAGTTTTCCATGAAAGAAATTGTTTTCAACACGATACAAAGCCTGAGAATTTAGCTTATCATCGCTTGTCACTTGTCATTTCGTTTATACAATCAAATAAAGGTCATTTGGCTGGCTTTCTGTGCTGTTTATATCGTTCGCAAGCGCCCTGAAGGACAGATGATGCAATTTTTTAGAAACACTCTTACCAAATAAAATTGAAGCAAAATAACACCTTTTTGTATTGGAATAATAAATCTCTTATTCGATGGTTTAAGATATAATACTCGCGGACATTTTCTCGTTGCTTGTATCAGCGCGTATTATATGTTAAACCATCGAATAAGATGTATTTATTAATATCGCAAAGGGCGACTGGCAATGACCTTAACTAAGCAACTTAATTCAAACATCCCTGTCATTCAGCTGTTGTCTGAGTAAAGACGGATTCAATAAAGCAAAGATACGATGATTTTGCTGAGGTTTCTAGGAGAATATTTGGATTTAAGGTGACAATATCTTTTTTTATAATTGGCATTTCAATCGCTTTGTGTAACCTAGGGTGAGTAAGATGCGAGGGTTAATGTAGGTCACTCTAAGGGTGGAAGTAGCGCAGGGTTAGGGTTTACGGGTTAGTTAGGGTTAGGGTTAGGGTTTACGGGTTAGGGTTAGGGTTAGGGTTAGGGTTTACGGGTTAGTTGCGCGGTACTGAAAGACTCCTTAAACAGTCTCGTTACAAGCGGTAGATCATGTCCATTCAAAGTGTATGGAAGTCAGAGGAGTGAGGAGCAATGATTTAATTTAAGTTAGCACTCACGTAATAAACTTATTCCGAAGGGTAAAGGAATGCATTAAAAGAATCAGCGATCAATAGGAGAAACCAACAAACGGACGGCGATCGACGAAGGTAGAACTTGAATGAGGATATCACCACCACAGAGTGATAGATGACGACTTACTTATTAGCCTACCATTGCGGCAAATCTAATAGAAATTAACATCTGTTATAGAGACATTCTGTTTGGAGCTGTTTTGAAGTACCTTGAGTTATCTAACCATTTCAACATTTAAAGAATTTATCATATTTGCTACATTCCCCTCAATTCATTGGACAACTTGGATTCCAAGGGATTCCGAGGAGTTAATTCGATTACTGTCAACGACTTCCTCGTAATTAATTACCTTTTGCCGTGGGCTCTGTCAATTAAGCCCACAGTGTTGTTTTCCTATTTCATATGTTTTGATAGGCGTGATAGAAACTGATGGATAAACATACTGAAAAGTATTAAACCGGCGGGTAGTATCAGTCATTATTGTATAGATACTGATGAAATACCAAGATTTCTCCCTTTACTAAAAAAATCATATTTTCATCGCGTGCAGTGAACGTATCATTTTTATCTTTCACATGTGAGAAGTAGGTGTCGTCATGGTAACGAACACGATTAGCCAATAAAACGCGAGCTTCGTCTTCATTGTAAGATACTTTTGTGCTTCAGTATGATTCTTCTCTACTACATTAACATTTTTATTGCAAATTTTACATTATCATGATTTGTTTTTCATAACTTTCATATCTTGTTTCATGTTACACAACATGAGTGTTTTAGCGGTTGGTGACCACTTTTTCATCATTTCGAAAATGAATAAAACAAGTTGTTTTAAATCTGGACATTTCATCAATATCTATAAAATAAACCGAACATTACACTGCCGCTTGGGGATACGAATTTTAAAAGTATCTCTCACGAGTGAGCGAAGCGAACAAGTGAGAAATACTTTCAGCACGAGAAGATAAAATTCGTATCCCCAAGAGGCCATATAATATCCTCTATAAACATATATCTTAATTTATTTGCATGACTTGTGCCCAAACCTCTTAAAATGCTTTTCTCACTTCCCTGACACTTTCTGAAATTGTCAAATTTGAACAGTTTAGGGGAATTTCTAAAGGAATGTTCCACTTTCGCAAGCTTATAGATATGCACGTTATCATGACAAATTATCACCGTCTTAGGCCATCAAACAAGCCGTCAAATGTCGGGGTCAATTCTGCTCTTCACACCAAATAATCCGCTGTTGTGTTATTTAAACGGAAATACTGAAACCTTTGATCGGTAAAGCTGTTCTAAGACTTGCTATTCCTACATATTTGTTTTAAAAGAAGAGAGGTATATCAATTGATTTTAGTGATACCAACTCGGGAAAAATCATGCTACTGATTTTGAATGCTGCATGTGCCACTAGCACCAGAGACCATTAAAGTTCTTAGGTGCAGATTTCCTCTGTTGTGAGAGCAGGTTTGATCCTGGCAAACTTGGAGTTATGTGGGAGGCGTTAGTTATCAAACTCTGCTCGATCTTTCCCCTCTCATCTACAATTAATTCCAATTGCTCCTTTTCAGGAGTCGAACCTCCGACCTTTCGATTGCTAGTCAACGAATGCTCGGATTGCGCGAATGTACCATTTGGACAATTTCAATCCGACAGCATAGCGAGACAATTTTCACCTGATACCACGAGTGCAATCCCTTGTGCGGCTATTTAGTCAGTTGCAGGCCAATCAGATGCGTTGTGGTCATCAGGCCCAATCTGATTGGGCATAATTTGGCGGGAATCGTATTCTAAATTTTGATGATAGAGGAAACTGATGGACCAAGGCCAGATGAGAGAGGTCAACAATTCTGGCTTATGGGCTTCTAGCAATAAATACAATCGAGAAATTTAGCATTGCGTTTTCGTGAAACGTGAAACGTTGAACAGGATGCTGCATCTTGTTCTAAAAGCATTAAAATCTTTCATTTTGACTTGCCTCGCTCTTTGTCTGGGGATAACAGGCAAGATCTAAGAATGGGCTCAAATGAGTTTCTTTGCTAATTTCGGCAAGACTCCAAATTGGTGTTTGGTGTTTCCCCAAACGCGATGCAAAATCTCTCTGATATAAGACTGAGGGAAATGTTTATTGGTATTAACAAAGACTTGTCTTAGGCGAACCATAGCAAACCCCGCCGGCACAGATCCACACAATCTTGCATTAGACTTGCAGAATGAATGTTTGATATAGTAGGTTGCTCGGTTGTCTGTATCTAAACTACAGAATGGTTATACTGTTACGCAGTTACGGAACACTTCCTAAGTAAACATTTCAATCCTATCGGGATTTTCAGGTGTATTCACGTTGCAAGAATACTATACATTTGTGTTGGCCGTTATTTTTAGGAATTATTAATGAATTTAGACACAAGTTTTGAAGTCTCAGTGTATCAGCTTACTCTAGGCTCCGATGTGATCACCTGTCCTACTTTTCTTCGCGGAGGTTATGCTTTAGTTAAGCACTTTTTGTGCCCCTTTTTGCCTGTCATGCCAACTATTTAGAGCCACACATCAATTATTGGAAAATTTTAGACCCTTGAATTTCCATAAAATTGTGAGCTACAAGGTTTTGGCGGAATTTCACGGATTCCAAAAATTTTGTGCCCGGAAAACAACAAGGACTAAAGGGCAGAAGATTGGGGAAAATGAAGGAATTAAGTGTGCTAATTCCCCGTTTAACACTTTCAAGTGTCTGACTTTGGACGAATTCATAGACGAAGCCTCAACCGCAAAGAAATGTTGCATACGATCATGTTTTCCAAAACGAGCAGGATTTCCACATCAGAAAGCTTTTATTATTTTCTTTAAAGAAGAACTTATTTTCTTAAACTTCTAAGGCATGCCAGTTTTGGAATTAAGCAGCATCTTCAATGAAAACCTGGTAAACTTTATCTTGAACACTGATAACCAGCTTTTTCAGGAACATGAGATTGTGCGTATTCAAGACCATAATCAGCCGCACTAGACAAATATAAGTAATCATTATGATAATTAGTACAAAGGGATACACCCAAAATATAACTGTAAGCAAGGATGAGCGCAACAAAACAGAGGCACTGGATCCTGCTGAAGGATGTATTCGTCAAATTTGATATTAGTAAAAATCAAAAAGAGCAGGACTGATTGAACGGTGAAGGAATATAATATATAAAGCCAACATTTAATCATGCATGGTTTTACAAGGAAACCCTGATGAAGAAATTAATCATGTGTTATCTATTATATTCATTCACCGCTCAATCCGAGCCTTTCTCTCTCTCTCTTTTTTTTATACTTCCTTTAAGCTGTTGATTGATACTAAGCGACTTTATGATCCGCCATAACATTATAGCTTACTTCCTTTCGTGATTCCAAGTAATTGGATGTTTGCCAGTAAATAGGGTTATCCTTGTGAATTTTGCGGTGCAGCTAATAGCTTTTACTTGTTTTCTTATAGGCCGTATCAGAGTTTAGTGAGCTTAAGAAAATGTTGTGCAGCACCGTGTGTGGGGTATGGTATCAACTGCTTTGATAAGGTCAAAGTTCTCAGACTCCAGGCCGACAACTTGAGCGCTTGGATTCGTTGGCTCCTTTGACTGGAGTCGATGCTCATCAGGTTAACGAATACCCTTGTTGACTTTTAGGGCGTGTCCGTAAATCGCCTTTTTTTTCAATAAGGAGGACACTGACCAACAGTGTAATGAACCTGTTGCTAGGGTGTGAATAATTACTGTGAACGTCAATACTTCAGTTTGAGAAACAAAATTAAAAGCCCTTTTTGGATTCCACAGTCTCTATTCTCTTCTGAGACCCAAGGAAGGGAAATGGCAAGCAAAAGAAATTAGTGCTGTTAAAAAAACAACAACAACAAATTTCATCATAGCTGTTTAGCCTTCTTTTAGTAGGCTACTTGTACGCTCGTTAAAAATTAGATTATAGAAAATGCAAAAAAAAGAAAATGTTTGTAAGAACTAAACAGGAAACATCCTCGAGTTAGTCAAAATGTCATGAATTTTTAATGTAGTAAGAAGTTGCATGTCTTTTAATTCAGAATCCAGTCAAAAGAAGTATGTCTTCTTTGATCAACATAGTTTTTCGACTTAGAAAATAATTATTCAGCCTTTAAATTCAAATTAATGACCTGTTTTTTCTGTAGCTGCAAGGCCGATTTTCCCGGATCCTTAACCGGTCGCCGCCACTTTAATACCACTGAAATTCGATGTTATTTTTAAGCAATAATAGGATGTCATGGTGGCATTATAAGTAAGGCAAAAATATTCTGCTTGTAATCCAGTTATTATTAGCCATGGGCGCATTGTAAAGCCCCGCATATTCCACGCACCAGTCATAGTCAAACTTCTTAGCACATCCTGTTTTTTTAGGTATAACTTAGATCAAAGAGAGTAGGCTACTGAGGAGGAGGGCGGAATCGCTTCTGTGTGTTCGTTTTGGGGAGAACAGAGACAATTTCCTCTGGCTATGCGATTTTCCAGAGAACGGTTTACTGAAAATGTTGAGGTAAGTTTGTTCTAAACAAGTGCAACTAACCAAGGTCACAAATAGAAAATCGCATTTATGACAATAAGCACCGCTTAATGACTGGCCCCAAGGGAAACAGTGAGTCTTGTTTCCCCGAGATCCTCAATGTTCCCCGAGGCGAAGCCTCCCAACTTAAAATAGAACAATACAGGGATTTTTACACGGAATTTGCTGCTGTTTCAAAGGTGCACGACCTGATAACGTGCGAGTCGAAAGTTAAGTCGTTGTTTCCCTAGGGAGTTAGTGAGTTTTGTTCGCCCTAGGGAGTTAGTGAGTTTTGACACGTTCTCTCCAATTGGAAAACGTATTTGAGTTGGGAGGTATAACAATTTTAATTAAATTTGTTCTTGCTCCCACCTTGGGATTGGTCAATTTTTCTAGGCAAAACTTAATGCTGTGGTGTACTGTGTACCAGTTTTGGATCATTCCTTTTTCCTATAGAACGTCGTTAATCTGGTTTACAACTCACCACCAATAAGATAATAATGCATACGGATAACAATGAATTTTTAGAAGTTGTAGTGTCCCAAATGTTCCGATATACTGTTATTCTTCATCAAAAGCTAACCAAGTTTTCATCGACAAGTTTTCCTTGGCAGTGTAAATGGAAAAAATATGACAAGATTTTCCTTGACAAGAACACTTGTCAAGGAAAAACTTGTCAAGGACGATGATTGCTAGTGTAAATTACTTGTCAAGGAAAACTTGTCATATTTTCCATTTACGCTAACAAGGAAAACTTGTTTAGGAAAAAGTTGTCAAGGAAAACTTGCAAGTGTGTACAGTGGGCAAGTTTTCCTTGACAACTGGGATTGTCAAGCTTGCTAGTGTAAATGAGGCTTAAGGCTGGTGCCTACTAATTAATGATATTTTTGCCCCGGTGTGTGATTATGCAGGAAATGGGAGTAACCACGCACTTTTCAAAGATAATTCATGAATAATATTTTAAAATAAAAAGCAATGTATGGCGTTCTTTCTCAAATTGAAGCTTAATTATCTCTCAAAAATGCGTGGTTACCCCCAATTTTCTTTTTGAATACCAAGAGTACTTACTAAGATCTACTTTCTCCGGATAGTTTCAAACCGCGCAAAAATATCCCTGTATCGGCGATAGGAAATCCGAGTATCTGGAGATGAGCAGAACATATGCACAATAACAATAATAGGCACCGTCCTTAACTGAGGAATACGTTTAACGCAACGATAAGACTTGACTGGGCCCTTCTGGCCTTCAAAGAAATGGCTCTTAAACAAAACGGGAGTCTCCAACGAAACAAACAGTCTCTACTGCAAAAGCAATCTGGCCCGGAAGGACAGATAATCAATAGGTGCACGAATAGAAAATCTATTTAGGTTTCGGGAGTCTTGTGCATGACCTATTTAGAATCTTCCCTTTCATTGTTCAGTGTTTTTTTTTCCTGCAGTCACTACCGGGCGTAGAATGAAGACGATCAAATGAGCCTATCATGCAGAGAACAGGCGTTCAGTAGATGCGGCAGGAAATTAAACCGTGTCCCGAGATTTTGCTTTCAACTCTGAACGATATCGATGCAGAATATGTTGTCGCATTTTTACAGCGATCGTCCAGTGATCAAATGCGGACGTCTTAATTATATTTGACGCTCAATTGAAAACCATCCTAAAGACCGGATATTTTAGTGTTTTGTTGTCGCTATGGTGCACAAGTCTAAAGAGGGTTCCATGCCTCCTTTGCTTTGCCTTCCAGGGCTATGAAGAATATTTTGCATGATTCTTTTGACACGTCATGAGGTCGAGTTTGGTGTTTTTCCGCACTGTACTTAAATACAAGGCGACGTTTCGAGTTCTGATAGGTTGATGTTATTGTCTGCGCCGACTGTGATCGGCCCGAGTGGCTCGTTTTGATTTGTCTCTGCGACACTCGGTTGCAGCGTAAATGTATGTCAAATTTCCACGAACCACCTTGAATCATAGGTTACACTGTGTAAGGAAGACAATGAACTAAATCCTCTTGAACATAAAACTTGAACTATTTTTTCCTTAATGATCCGAAAAGGAAAGGAATGACTCAGTATTTTTGCCGGAAGATCGGATTGAAGGACAAGCAACAGAACACGTTTGTTGTTTTGAGTAGAATACTGTGTTGTAAAGTTGGATCGCTTTCCCAATCCAATTATATTTTTGAGGCCGGGGGCGTGCATGTGCATGTGGGTTCAGTTGTCTTTTGTTTGTTCATTATTTATTTTAAAATTAACGTTAACTCTGAATTCAGTACCGAGTTCGAAAATTTGATAGAGAGAACATTCAGCCAAGGCCAAACATTCAGGGGCACCCAACGACCAATTTGTTGTAAAATGTATTATTATACCCCAGTTAATGAAAATAAATGTTATTAAGGCATTTCCAGGTGTTTTTCAGTGTTGCTGGGAAAACATTATCTGTTCCTTTTTCCCAGCAAGACAAACAAGAAATTTCCCAGCGCAATCACTCTGACCAGCCGTCGTATGTTTGTGACTACTCTCCGGGAGAGGGAAGGGGTTGTTTGTTTTTTTTTTTAGTCGTCCTCAGTCTTCAGAGTTTCTACAAGCAGCTCGGGTTGAAATGCCAGAAAAAGTCAGTAATTCCCAGGCAAAACCTCTATCAATAACAAAATTTCCCAGCCAGCTCATCGAAACACCTGTATTTTTGCCAGCCAGCAAGATTCCTTTGGGGAACAGATAATGTGAGGAACAGATTCGTTGAGGGGCCCCTGAACATTATCGCCTTGTCACTTTACTATTGATGAGACAGTCTCTAAACGACAGTTTACATTTTCCATCGGATACTCAAAGGTCGAGGGAGATTGGAAATTCCCTATAAAAATGACAAGGATGCCTGTCATCTATTCTTGATGCAATCACTTTGTTTGGTCTCCCTTGAGGTGTTCTAACAAGCAAAGTTTTCAGCTGTCAAGATATCTTTTGAGATTGACGAAGTAACTATTTACGTTAGTAACCTGTACGAAAAACCGTTCTTTGGGGGAAGAGCCAACTAAACAAGACAAAGGAGTCGGATACTGGTGGAACTAACAAACATATCTGTTAAAAATTCAAGTTTTAATAAAAGCCAAACACGGGCGTAATTACATCAGAACGTAAACCGATTCAATTAATTTATTCGAAGAAGTATTTAAAGGTAACGGTTCTTATGACATGTACCATGTACCAGTTCGTGGTAGCTGCTAATCAGTTTGTTATCGAGATAAATGGTCTCTTATTGAGGTTAAAACGATCGACCTACGACGAGATTTAGTTCCTTTTAGGGGGTAAGTTTAAATCCCTGCGGTGATTTTAATCGGACAGTGTCCCCACTCTAGTCACAAGGGGTGTAATCTTTGTACTACGTGTCAGGCATCTTTGACAATATATGGGCTCTTTACGGTCCACACAATGATAGACATAAAGTATACCTCTTTCTTTCTCTTTTCTATATTGTCGTGGATAAACCAGGAGCAAATCTCCTCCACGAGACAAGCCCAATCCTGACGGTATAGAGCAACCCATATAAGGGTGATAGAAATTGCCCAACAAATGAAATGTTATAGGAGAGCCGGGAAAACATGCAGCAAGAACCCCTCCCCCCCCCCCCCCCCCCTTCCCCACCTTCTCCCCATCAAAACCCCCTACGACTTTCCATATCCTTATGGTTTGTTACGCAGAGTACGTTAACCCAAGCTCCATGATTCACCAAGGAGCATGGAGCACGAAATCAGCCATTTTAGTCTCGCCTTTCAGTTGTGTAGAGCACTTTCCCAATTACTGAAGGCCATTTTAAGGATTTCAGGTCATAAGGACTTAAGGCTTTTTTTCTTTTTTTATCTTAACTGCTTGACAGGCGACGTTTTCACGTTCAGGAAATTCTCTCACAACATCAACAAGATTAACTGGACATACCCGCCCCGAGACTTGGTTCCGGTTTGTTCTAGGGCCTCGAGTTACAGTCACCTTTTTTGCAAAATTTTGAATCGCGAGTCTCAATTTTCTTCGAAAGAACTTGTTGATCAAAGGATTGCTAAAAATAATAACATATGGTTCTCTTGCAGTCGATAAAACCGACAGGACCATAACAAATAACGAAAGAATGGACATTATCGAAACTTCGCGAAATCATGTAAGCGTTGGGATTCGAATAGTGTTACATCTTCTGAAATGTTTTCCTTCGAAAACAAAAGAGGCTAAACATTTTGCAGCGCTATGGTATCTGTTTTCAAAGTGACCTTGAAAGTGCGAGAGCCCCACACTCGAGGAGTGACATTCTCAATAAATGGACCTCAAGGAACGCGCATTTTAAATTTGATAGCGTCGATTAGTCGGTGAGAAAACAGCCAGTTCCTAATTTCATTCGCACCCTGTAACTTGTCACGACACTCCTGCGCCGTAGCGGGTGCTTTTTACGCAGCGTTCTCCATGCTACGAATCAAATTTAACGTCAAATCAACGGCAGGCAGACCCGACTTGTCACAAGAACAGACAGAGGTAATGCGAAATCAGATAAGCGACCAGTTATCACGAGAAAAAGCGCCGTTCTGTTAGGAAAAGCAGCTATGTATCGGGTAAAGTTTCACGCGCTGAGCGATTTCTGAATTTAGCACGGCCCGCAGACACGAACAAATCGCGCTTTTCCAACAAAATGGTGTGATCTTCTCAGAACTTTAAATGCAGATAATCGTAGATTTTGAAATCGTGAAGGATTTCGGCTATTTTAAACAATCAAAATCTAGCTTATCAGACCATTTGATCGCCAACGATTCCTGTAACGTGCCATTCGCTTACAATACGAATATTTTAACCCTTAATCCAGCTCTGAGTTCATTGACAAACTCCTCATTGCCAGCTACTGATCGATTTAAATTAAATTTTCGTCAACCGAGATTAACACAAGCTCCTTTATTTGGTTTTTGAAAAGGTCAATGTGGTGTGCTGTTTTTTTGGGCTTAAGGTATTTCTCAATCGTGTGAGGTATTTTAGAACCGTGGGTATCACTTTTTCCTCTCATCGCGGAAACATCTGTACAAAAATTTACCCTTCCATTACAAAGATAACAAGGAGTCGATGAACAGAAAACAAACTACTGAAATTGTTTGATCTTTTCTTTTGGATTCGAGCGATAAATATCCTCATGAAATAATCCACGAAGGTTTTGAGGCTTGTAATCTTAGATACCTCGTGGCTTTAGGACTGTGAGGTTAACGTTCTCGCGCCGATTGATGCCCAATAGCCGACCTTGTGGAAATTGCATTTCCTTTCGAGATGTTGAGGTCAACATGGCCCCATATTCATACGATAATTGTTATCCAATCCTTGTTACAGTTTTGCAGTGACTACAAGTAAACCCATGGTCTGTTTCATGTCCCTTAATACTCGGCATATTGTAATGTTGTTGACAAAAGGGTATTTGTCATTTTAATTGAGTACGTAGAGAGAAGCGTTTTGGAAAGGAGAAGGTACTTTGATATCACTGAAAAGCCTTCGACTTTATTAATGAAATCGGTTGCCCAAGACTGAGAACTGAAATGATTATATATAAAACACTGTATTGGGCTAGGAACTGAATGAATTGTATTGGCAAGAAAACTTTTAAGTAATGATCGATGTATGGTACAATCGTTCAAATCATGGTCTACCCAAGGCAATTGAACACATGAAAGGGTTGACCGTTGTAGCTACAATAGCATGGCAGATAATTTCGGAAAGGCTCTCAGCAGTTTTGATTAAAGTAACACGAAACCAAAAACTGACCATTGGGAAGCGTGTTTTTTTACTTGGGATTGAGCCATGGAAAAAGACTACCTACGAAGGAGATTTTTCTTTCCTCGCTAGCATTGTCGACTGCTGAGTGAGGTCTGTCTGATAAAGAAGTACGTGCAAAGTTTCAGGACAAACCAAACTCTTCCTGTCAACTTATGGTCGTTTTCGCTTCCGTGGTCTGATACACCGTTATTATTTTCAAGATATTGAGTCAAGCCAGTCATAGTTGCTAGAAGGTAGGATATCGGGTACTCTAGGTTCGCTTGATGAGCACCAAGAATTGAATGGAGAGCCAAGCTACTCTACATTTCCACTAGTTATCATTTTTATGGTTCAATCGCAGAATTAATTAATGCCGAATACGAATTCCATTCAGCGAAAACATAATGGATTGAAAAAATCGAGAACGCAAGGAGGATATTACCAAACAGCTCGAAATCGCGTCGAACAAAATAGACGGTTTGATCCCCATGTCACGAAGTGCAAGAACGCATCCTTCGTTCCTCTGTATTGACTAGTTTAAGAATGTAATGTTGCCGACGTAATCGGAAGGTTTAATATGGCAAACAACCGAATTTGAATCGCGCCATAAAATACTCGGAAATCAAGGTAAACACTTGTGACGATCATTAACAAAGACGAAGTAAAGTCAGGATATCGGCTGAGAATGACTCAGAGAGATTTTGATGTTTGGATTGCGGCACTGTAAACCTCGCTTACCTCAGTCATGAAATACTCATCTTCGCTTATAATTTCCGCACCAGCGTTTATCGTGCTTTTTGAAAGTGATTGAAAGTGAAGCTTGGTATCACAACTGGACTAAATTACCGTCATAGCCAAGGAAAAACCCAGACCACTTTCGCGTTGAAACTGGACTTCTGCCGGATACTGGACTTCTCGAGGACTTTCCCACGTTGCTGTTTATGATGACCTTTTATGCTCTGTATCATGACTAGGTGGTTCTAACTTTTGAATTTGTAAGTGTCATCCTAAGTTGTGATCATATAAATGAAAGTTATTAGGCAGTACTTTCCTGCCCTGATGTGGTGCTGTTTATTATGCTGTACAAGGTGGTTCTTACTTTTGAGTCTGTGGCTGTAATCCTGAGATCATGGTGACCATTCAAATAAAAGCTGCTGAGCATTAGTTTCCTGTGGCGTTGTTTATTATGCTGCACGATGTGGTTCTAACTTTTGAGTCTGTGGTTGTAAACCTAAGGCACAGAAATGTGACCATTTGAGCATCGCCTTCATTTGGCGCATGACACACGTTACTTGGATTGTACCGAGCCAGGGTAACCTTGAAAACAAAACAGCAAATTTCAGTTGATCTGTTACCGTTCTGGGCAAATCTGGGTTAGGAAGGACGCCGCGATCTTTTTACATGTAATCCCAGTTATGACTCATTCCTGTCATTTGCAGACGGGAGAAGAACTCGTCCTAAAATAGTTGTAGCTATATGAAAGGTTGGCTTTCTGTGACCTTTTTAACTGTCGATACATCGCAAAGAATCAGCTCGTTTTTAGCTCGTGGAGAGCTATCGGGATGGTTGGCGAATCAGGCTGTCAGGCGTAAACAATGGAAAATTTGTAATCGATTTCTGATCGTCTCAAGTTCGGCAGGCGCATTCATGCATTCGTTAAATGGTCGTTCAGGCGGCAGGCGCATTCATGCATTCTTAAAACAGAAAGATGTATAACACTGCATTTGTAACCACTCTATAGGCTTGATAATTCGCTATATCACCTCCGTGACGCAGTATCTTACTTACTCCACGAGCTTACCACAGGATACCTTTCATTCTACTTGCATCCCACCAACCGGGAATCTTCATTTCATCTTCATTTCATGTACAAAATCAGGTTATATTAAGCGCTTTTGCCTGATCTTATTGAACTCAGAAACAAGATTGCAAAATTAGAAACATGCAACATCCACTCATATACCTAGGCTAATCGGTCAGTAAGAATACTGAGAGGAACTGAATTGCAATTTAGAACGGAGCAGTTTGGCTTCTCTGCGCTGGCTCAAAAATAGTCTAGATCAGTCTATAAAGTCAAGCAAAGTTCGTGTTCTCACACGCGCCACGCGATACAGCGTACAGCGCCTTAACATCCAAGGAATTATTCTAAATTTGGTAGGATTTCACATATTTATCTAAAAATTATGGAATAAATTGGGATAAAAGGACATCCGCATTGATAGAACATCATGCTAAGTGCACTGTTGGGGATTTAGCCAAAAATGGTAGCGTGTATCAGCTATTTCTATTACTTTCATTGGAAACCACCCGTGGTTTAATTTTAAAAAAGACATTAAGCCAGTATTTCAGGAAGGAAATAAATGATTTATCGGTCAAGTGGTCGAGCAAAGACATTACATCCAATAAGTCATAGTCGAATTTATTTTCCTGAACTATTAATGGCGCGAATAAATAATGATCGAGCGAATCACACGATGGATCCTTTCATAAACTTGCTTCCGCTTTCTCTGATGTCACTTCCGGTGCGTCCGGAAGTGATTGCAAGGGATCATGTACGACCAATTTGTATTCTTTACTTTCTGTTCAAATTCATTCAATGATATTGTCTGCGCATCGTTTGCTTTCAGATTATTATAAATAAATAAAGAGAAAGTTTCATTGGACTTATTGAATGAATTGGATCATTCAAATTCAAATATCGTTACTGACACTGTTATGAAAACGAACCCTACATTGAGAAAAGGGTGGACAGGAGTTTCCGGTGAATGACCACCATTGTCCAATCGCATCTTTTCGGCCAACAGTCAATGAGAACGTGAAAGAAGTGGCCTGCAGTTTAGACATATTTTCTGCATACTTTTCGCGCAATGCTCTACGGTAAATAGGACAGCAGTCAAAAAATAATATTAACAATAACAATGAAATAAATTTAATAAACACTAACGACAACAACGAATAAATTAGATAAAAAATTATATGAGAATTACAAGCAATTGTCACTGAAGCTTTGTGCATGACATATGGTTTTGCTAAAGTTTAACTTTAGCATTTTTCGTATTTATCAAAAGTGCTGACTTCATCTCCAGAAGATTAGGGATTCTTTTTCCGGCAAAATTTTGCAAGAATATCATTTTTCATTGGGTTAACTAGACGGAAGCATTAAACATTTTTCCCCAAGTGGAGCTATTCTGCGTCTTTAATTTTTTTTTTTTTTGGTAATTGCATATTTGCCTATTTACAGCTACATTTAGGCAAATATGCGATTACCAAAGAAAAAAATTGAAGACGCAGACGACACAAACTTAAAGGTCTTCGCTGCCAACTGCGTCTCGACTCTCGAAATCCCGAGTTTCCGTTGATGCTGTAATTTATATTTTGTATCATTTGTATACGACGAATTTGCTCGAACAAGACATCGTGCGATAGACTTCAAAAGTTAGAAAAACTCGTAACTCTTAGTTATCCTTGCAATTTTAAGCCTTTAACCTTAAAAAAAAAAAACAGTAAGATATTATGCAATCAATAACGGAGAAATTCAGTTTCTGGAGGCAAAAGGCCATTATGAGCCTAAACATTTGTAAATTCTTAAGCAATATTGATCAAAGATTGTCCCGTATATCTTGCTCAAAGTAATAGAGATAATAAATTATGCAGTGCTATTCAACATTCATGGCTTATTTCCAGGCCGATCTGTTAGATTTTAGTGCGCTTAATCGTATGGTGAATTAATGCGCTTATTCGTATAATGATTTAAGGATGGCGCAGTGGTGACAGAACTTACCAATCATGAATGTGGCCCGGATTCGACCTCCACATGTGGGTTGAGAGTTTGTTAGTTCTCTATTCGTCTCCAAGAAGTTTTTCTCCGGTTTTCCCCTCTCCTCAAAAACCAACTTACGATTTGATGTGAGTCGATTTGATCTCTACACAGTGTCCTTACAGTGTCCTAAGGTAGCGACCCCCGTGCTAAGTACAGTTGGCAATCAAATAAAGACATTATTATTATCATCATCATCATCATCATCATCATCATCAGTGTTCAGTTCATTAGCCTGCAAAGCAGGGGTATTTTTGTTTTGGTAAGAACTGATGGCCGACATCTTGGATATAGCAAGACTAACAGAGGCCTGAGGCCAGTCAAAAAAAATGCACTCAGTGAGAGGAGGACAGTATGAAACAAATGGCGGCCCATTACGGACTTCAGACCTTGAACAAGCGTCAGCCTGCCAAAAAAACGCCTACTCTGCAGGCTATCAGTTCATGAGACTGTGTTTCTTCTTCAGGGGCCGAGTCCAAACCTTGGACCTGGGTCACTTGGGAGTTTTGTCACTTGATAGATAGGACCTTCCGTAGAATGTGTACTGTTCTCATCAATGGTGTCTTTTAAATTTCCCAGAGGTTAATGTTTCCTGGAATTTCTCTCATAAGCTTTTCTGCCGAATGCACCTACAACCACTGGGATTTTTTCTATTTTCATCTGCCACATTCTTGGAAAGCTTTTCGGAAACCTTGGTGGAGGTATTTTTATCAGAAGGTATAGCCACATCAATGAGAGTACATTTCTTATTCCGATTATCATTATCATTCGATTCGATTCTCTCCAGTTGTTCCACTGGGTAATGTTTGTTGTCTCTCAGCCTCTCCCCGTAGCTTAGAGACACAACACTTTCCGTAACAAATGAATGAAGGGGATAGTTTCTAAAGAAACTGTGGGGCTGCGTCGGTGAGGAAGTAGTATACAAAAATTTGGTTTTATCTGATAAAACCAAATTTTCCGTAACAGGTGAGCAGTTCCAAGGATGGCCGATAATTGTACACTTCCAAGGATGTGAGGTACATCTAGCTTGCCAAACCAGGTCTTTGTACCTTTTAATATGCTTCCAAGAGCACCAATCACGATAGGTATTATTGCGACTTTCGAGGCTCCATGAATCCTTCTGATTTCCAATGCTAGTTCTTGGTACTTTTCAACCTTCTCCTCTTCAGTTCTGGTGACGTTCTGGTCCGCTGGCACAGCTATGTCAATAAGTGTCATTTCTGTGTGTCTTTATGCACTAGAGTAATATCTGGTCGATTATGTTTCAGCACTTTCTCGTTGTAGATAGTCATGTCCCAGGTAATCCTCACTTCTCCATTTTCTGCGGTTGGCAAGGGTTGATGGTCATACCATAAGTGCACCCGCAGGGCTACCTTGTCGTGGCGCTTCCTATACTCTGTCTGGTAAATTCCCTAGACATATACAGTTTTGCAAGCATTCTTGCAATCTAGAGTGCAATCTTGTCGGTTTCTTTAACCAGAACCCCTGAACAAGATCGGGGCCGGCTGCCTTCCAGTTTGCAATCTTGCTCACTCCATTTCTAATATCCTCCACAGTGATGCTGATATCTTCTTACACCTCTGTTGTACTAAGCTCCACCACTACATCCTCTAGCCAAGATGCTCCCTCATTGTGACCGACTTCGTCCGACCAGATCTTGCTCGAGAAGGAGGTTGCTTCTGTGTGATCAGGTAACACCGTTTCTCCTCGTTCCTTTCCATTTAGTGTTGTGTAGAACAGCTTCTGATTGGTTCTAAACAGGTGGTTCTGTTTGAACTGTTGACATCTCTCGTCGTATCTTTTGATCTTAACTCCACCTGCCTTGATCTTCTGTTTCAACATGCCTGAGACATACCAAGTGCCTCTTTCCTCAAGATGATATTTTCTTTTCAACCTTTCCCTCTCTCTTTGTTTCAGTATCATGTTTCCTCTTCGGACTTCCTCAATGTTGCTCAGGTCTTTTCGCCAAGTTTCAATATTCCCCTTAATCCTTCTCTTCCGGAATGGCTCTTCAGTTCTTCTCCCTTTCCTCCCTTCTCTTCTTCTATTATTACTATTATTATTATTATTATTATTATTATTATTATTATTATTATTATTATTATTATTATTATTATTATTATTATTATTATCGCAGCCAAAAGATGAGCTCAAGGCTAACTTTCGGGCTAAATTCAAACCCTTTTTGAGGGTCGTCGGAGAAAACGTTTGCAGAAAAAAGTTTGAATGTAATTTAAAACGAAAAAAATAAGACTTAATACCAATTTTTGAAGGAAATTGGAAAAGCTTATAAACATTGCTTTTTCAAATTATGATACTTTCGTCCATAACAGCATCCCAACTCACATGGGAGACAGACCGGCCACACTGCCTACCCGACCAAGGGAAAAAAGTAATTAGCCAATATCAGAAATACCATAATACTCTTTGTTTGTCCCTCTAAAATTTTTGCATAAGCATTGTTTCCAGTTTCTCTTGGGACCATTAAAAGTCCCAAAAGAAAATAAAACAATGCTTATGCAAAATGTTTGAGGCAAAAGCAAAGAGCATTATGGTATTTTTGATATTGGATAGCTTCCCTCTTATTGGCGAGAATTCAGAGAATTCAGCATACTAAAAATATCTTATGGGCTCACTTTACAGGAACACCAATGCAATCGTATTTATTCCCCTCTTCCTCATTTTATGGAATACACACCTCTCCTCAAATCACTCAAATAACTTTATCAAAAGGAGATATGATTTACTTTTGAGTCATGTAATTGTTTCCAATTTCATTCCTCTAAGATCGCCCTGGGTTCAGGCCTGTCTGATTCTTACGACCTGACAAAGACTGACTTAGGGTTGATTGGCTCGTTCCGAGTAGCGTTTGCAGTCCTTTCCACCTCACTGTCAATTTCTTACAACGGCTCTCGCGATTGGTTCAGAAAACACTCAAAGGAAACAACGGGGCCTACACCTGTGAAATTTAAGCTTTAAAGAGCTGAGTGGTATCAGGAGTCTCTTCTTCCCGTAATCGTTAATGCTCTGCGCATATGACAGTTTCCATGTGAGACTTTACCGAATCGAAAACGGAAACTGCAAGAGCTCTTTACTACATTTCCCAACAGTCCGCTTTAAACCAAGAGGGGAATAACGGCTGGTCACCCAAAAAATATTGCAAACTTTAGCCGCACTTTGTGTATCAGCAGGCTCTTTAGTTTCTATTATTTGAAGTGACAATTTACTTATGGCTGGTCTCATATTTCAAACTGACAAAGAGCATAGTGTATCACACTCCCTTGTCACTTGCTGTCAAAGATTGAATTGTTGCTCAAAAAGAAACAGTATCTGTTTGTCACTAGCAACAAAGGAAGAAAGTGTATACATTCAGCTTAGGTGACCAAAGAAGAGCCTTTCATGAGGAAAGTTGTTTTTTTTTTATGTCAAAGCATTCAAAGACGTTGCAGTGGAACCCTTCAAAAATTCAAGACTCGATTGAGACTCGAACCTATGACCGTTTGATAGCTCTGAATATTCATTTTCAATGCGAGGTGTCAAGTTCTTCTTGCTTTATCTGGTTGATTAACTCGCTGGCGAAATGTTAGGCCAGAAGAAATAAAATGGTTTCTCCGCTTTTTGGAGGTTTTCTCGTGACGTCACACCGCCATGCTGGTGGACGAAAACAAAAGATCTTTATTAGCTTCATTTGTTCGTCCACCAGACGTCGTACATTTCTCTATTGTTATTGGTGTTCCTTGGGGTTGGTTGAAAACATCCTAATGTTAATTCCGGCAACTGAGTAATTCTCTTCTTCCACTAGTTAAAAAAATCACTTTGTTAACTTAAGTCTCATGCTAGCAGAGCTGAACACATGTGCTCCTCTTATTGAGGAAACTAAAAGTCGAATCATTTGTCGGTACATGTATTTCATGATGGAAGAACCTGAGTAATCGGAAAAAAAATTACGGGAAGGGAGCTAGCAGACAACTAGCAAACTCAATACTTACAAATGAAGCCGAGTCTGGGAATATGAAATCTTGAGCACATAGGTACCATGCGAGCAGTTGGCTTCCCGACAGAAAAACCACTGCGAGCAACCATTAATTTCTTCGAGTGAGCCGCCGTCCAGCGCCAAGGACGAATAAATTAAATTTGAACCTGTAAAACGAGTTAGTAATCTTGTTTTAGCGCTTGCGCCTTCGTTCAGCTACGTAACTGCTGCGTTTGGGTGAGCCTGCTGTTTAGTGATTCTATATTTGTCCCGCGAAAAAAGAAGTGACGTCAAATGCATCACGTGGGGTGTGAGGTATTTCGCACATGCTCGATGGAAAATCAAACGGTTGCTTGCAGTGGTTTCTCGGCTCTCGGGAAGCATAGGAGAAACCAACTGCTCGCAGGGTAGCACAAAGGTGGAACGGCCGGCGTTCTCAAACCTCTGTTTCTGTCTTACTCTCGCTCGTGTTAGCTTGATTTTTGGGGGTAACTTTTTTTGGAGTTCATTTTCAAAACTGATCTCAGTTCAAAAAGTGCGGTAATTGTCAATCGCAAAATAATTACATTTTCGGATACCAGCCACAGATTTTATAAAACATAACGAGAACAGCATGATTACACCCACTACCCTCCAAAGGTATGAACCATTTTTAGAGCTTAAAAATCTGCACCACTGAAAAGTACTGCTCAGTACCAAATATTTTATGATTTGCACTCGCACACGCAAAAGAAAGAATTACCTTGCACAGCATGATAAACAACACCACAGGAAAGTACTGCTCAGTAGCTTTCATTTGAATGGTCACACTTTAGGATTACACCCACAGAGTCAAGAGATAGAACCACCTCGTACAGCATAACAAACAGCACCACAGGAAAGTACTGCTCAGTAGCTTTCATTTGAATGGTCACACTTCAGGATTACACCCACAGAGTCAAGAGATAGAACCACCTCGTACAGCATAACAAACAGCACTACAGGAAAGTACTGCTCAGTAGCTTTCATTTGAATGGTCACACTTAAGGATTTCAACCACAGACTCAAAAGTTAGAACCACCTTGTTCAGCATAATAAACAGCACCACAGGAAAGTACTGCTCAGTAGCTTTTATTTGAATGGTCACATTCAAACCTGGTTATTCAAAGACCTAAGGTTGTGGCTTTTGTTTCGAAAGAACTTTTATTTTAGTAAACATTTGCCTTCTTTACTTTCACATAAAACTCACTAAACCATCGAGTTAAAAGGATGAATTTTAAAAGGTCAACAGAGGTCTTGCCGTCACCTGTAAAATAATCTTAGCAACGTTTCACTTTTTTTTCTTACGGGGAATTTAAACAGGAAAGTTTTTGTTTGCAAAAAGAGGCACTTGTGAAACTGAGATCTTTCGAATGCGAAATATGAGTTTTACAATCCTCTCAGTCACAGTTTTATTTTCTGGGGCTATAGGATTACCGTCTCTATGAAAATAATGGAGAGATCTAGAGACCACGGAATGGTCGAACAGTGGTTCATGGCGGCGATGAAATGATACTGAACAAATTCAACAGAACACGCAATTGCAATGGAAGGCATGCTGCTGATCTAAAAATAGAGTGACTTTTTGGACAGAAGTCTTTTTATCACGGTCTCGTGTATTACTAATGACCTCCAGATCCAAGACAATGTCACATAGAATAATGAAGTATGCTTTGTAGCAGATTAATGGAACGAGTTTCATTACAGTGACTTTTCATTGTCCCGCACGTTTCTAGTTTCTGATATTATATGGGAAGGAATAAGAACTCTGAAAATGCCTATTCGAGACGTTTCAATGTATGCCTGACATATTATCACGTTTAACATTTCATCGGATTGACAATTTAAAACAGCTTGAACAAACAACCCACGCAGCCATCGTCGGAGAGCAACAATGTTGCTACATTGGAGGCATAGTGAATCCTATCTTACATTTGCCTTTTAGAGACAAAAAGACAAAATTCCTTCAGTGATTGTTCGAAGTGCCCTCCTTTCTTGGGGTCTTTGAAAACTGTTTTATTCAAGAAGATGATTCAGTAGCTTTTTCAACGACTGTGACCCCTCAGAAAATCTGTGATAAGCCGGACTTCGACCTAGTTCTATTGCTAATCCTGACCGCCCAGTGATGGATTATCAGGGACAAAAACAAAATTCGATTCCTCCTCAACAACATTCCGATTTGAGTGCCAACACAGTAAATCAGGAAAAGCTTAAGAAGCTGTCCCTTAAAACTCATGTTGTTTATCGACTTTCGGTGTTCTCCACCTCAAACACTCGCCTACTCTTTCTCTTGCTTTTGTGTCTGCAAGCGAAAGTTCCAGGTGATACCAATCTGACTGTATTCTGGGAGCAAAGCAAAATTCGCAATCTCCTAAATGCCATATTATGAATGTTATGCTAAGAAGGAAGAGACAATTTTTTTATTTGAAATTTCCGAGGACATACCTATCTTGGAAACTGAAGGGTGCAAACCAAGTGTTGCCCCGCCCATCCATGGGAAAATGAAAATTATAATCGCAAACTGTTATTGTCAAATGGTTAGCTTTGGTTAGCTTCTTAAAGTCAACATTAGGGGCAATTCTTTCGGTAATTATCGTAGGGGTAAAGACGTCAAACGAGAATCTCTGCTAGTATACTGGAGTTAGTGTGAAGTTGGACTTTGACCAGGCTAGAGAAGTACTTGAATAAAGTTCACGTTTCAAACTACAGACCACAAAATTTGTTTTTTTTCCTGACTTTTAAGTTTCAACATATTATAAGAATGTTCTCGCGTGTCCGTTGATAAATGGGACACTTTCCTCTGCTCCGATTTATTTTGCCTTCATTGTGTTTTTAGCGGCGAAAACAACAAGCTTTTAGTTTGGAACAGTAAGACCGATTATTTATACACAAAAATTCTGTTTGATGTAAAATGTGCTGTATACTTTAATATGAACGTTTATAGACCGTATTCATAAACGGTGGCCAATAATATATTTTTTTGTCTAAGTGCTAATCCTCCTCACTAGCCTCACTTTGGAGAAAAAATTCTTTTGAATTTGTTCGTACTAACAAGGCTAGTGAGGATGATTAGCATAAAAACAAAAAAAATGTATTACCTAGCATTGCCACCGCATTGCATTACAACATGGCCGCCGTTACGTCAGGTGAAAACCCCCAATAGCAACTTGACCTTGAAAGTAAAAGGAAGGCAAAAGAAAATACGTAACACGGGCGTCACAAGTTTTGTTTAAAAACGCCGTAGAAATTAGTTAGTGTTCGTTTGTATTGGTCTAAATACAACTTATTACTGCTCGATTCATGTCATCATCCGCGCTTCGGATTTACGCCAGTATCAAGGAAGAGAAGCAGGGAACATTTACACTCGAGACACACTCCTCGTCCCGAATGTTCGCCACACGATGCCGGGGAAGTATGGAGCGATAGATGCAGTTTCAGACAGATGCAAAGGCCAGCTAAACGAAAGGAACTTTATTTAAGTGTCAAGTCGTCTAGCGCTGGAGCACTAATAGGGGAAACAGTAAACTGAAATCAACAAATTAACGCAAATCAAATCAAAAGTTGGTTTTTGAGGAGAGGGGAAAACCGGAGTACCCTAATAAACACCCCGGGGGGGACTCCCATATGGAACAGACGGGGATGCTGGTCGGAAATTTTGAATTTAACCCCTAAAGGAGACCATCTGGGCGTGGCTCAAGCTTTTTGTAACCCCTAAAGGAGACCAATCTGGGCGTGGCTTAAGCAAATTTTGACCCTAAAAACAAGTTTAACAGAAAATTTGACTTCAGTTTCTCTTCGCGTAATTCTGTGTTTCTTCGCAGAACCCTAAACGAGACCTTGGTGGCTTAAAATATTGGCGCTTTGCCCGGAACCCTAAGCGAGACCAAAATCCAAAATTTACACCCCTAAGCGAGACGACGAGCATCCCCGTCTGTTTCATATGGGAGTCCCCTGGGATAAACACCTCCTGGTGCAGAGTAGAGAACCAGCAAGTCAACCCACATATGACGCCGAGTCTGGGAATCGAACCCTGGCCCTGACATTAGTGGGTGGCGAGTGCTGTCACCACTGCCCCATCCCTGCACCTGATGTGCCATTTGAAAGTGATTGGTAGTCAGGCGTGGTCCCTGTTGTCGTGTTAGGACTGGTTGCTTGTTAGTGGTTGTTGGAGAGGAGCAAATTAACTGGAAGACTATGGTCTCGTCAGTTGTAATAAAGAGGCAAGTAGTACAGCAGCGCCTCGCCGATCTCGAAGTGACATCAGTTCTCATTGCTGTGATGGTTGGTCACTGTTGGGATAGTAACTCCCATTTCGCTTCTCTGTGGGCATCTGAACTGCAGCAAGATTTCACCCTTCCTCTCCAAGTGTTGGTTTATTGTGAGTTGTCTCTCTACTCTTGAATTTGGACTTCTCTGCACAAAGCCGGCGTGATCACCATTCTCGGCGGCAACTGGAGCCATTTTCCCAAACCAGTGATTGTCGTCTCTCTGAATTGCACATATCTCCTGCCTAATTTAGTCCCGAAGGCGCACTGCCGCTCGCGGATCGTGTTTTCAGATTGTATTTGCAGAGTTTACCACACCAAAGTTTCCCTGTCGTTCAAGAGATGGTGAACTTTATCCAGTTAATGTCAACAAAATATGGTGTTTCCAAATGTTGTATATCACAGCCCGCGAGCAAATATACATTTGTGCTAATTCGTATTTAGCTGTAGTAATATGAGATTTTTCCTGATAGAAATGTGGAAAATGTTTCACAAGGAAGGCCATGCCATAAAATTCTCCGCGGTAGCACCATCCGCATCATCGTTGTTTTCCAACGGACTTGTGCCCCCCCCCCCTCCCCCCCTAAACCCTAAACCCTCCTTCCCTCTGGGGAATTCAGGATATATATACAAGATTGATATAAGACATAACACTTCCCTAGATAAACGTAACTCTATGAAGATTCCAAAGGACCAAGAAGAGAACTGGAGAATTAACGTATAACAACAGAATTGTGAGTAATTAATGGGAACTTGTCGTTTTCCAGCTAAACAAATGAATGAAGGGGGTAGTTTCTAAAGAAACTGTGGTGCTGCGTCGGTGGGGAAGTAGTATACAAAAATTTGGTTTTATCAACGGAGTTGATAATGTAAATTGCCTACCGTATAGAAATTCTAAAAGTTGACGTTTCGAGCGTTAGCCCTTCGTCAGAGCGAATCCTGTACTTGTCTCTCCCTTTAAGATAAACCATAATTATGATGGTAATTTACTGCAATAATAAAGCTCTTGAAAACTATATAAATAATCTAGAGTAGTCATGTACAGTTGAACGCACCAGTGATCATCATCATAAACGTCAGCATTACTTTTTTGATACTGCTTGATAAAGTCATGATGCCTGAACAACTAGATACTAGACCCATACTAGTGTCCATTATTCGTGAAAGCTGCCTTGTTCAACAAAGATTTTTAGACAATGGAAAGACCATGTTGGTTAAGCCTGCGCAGGAAGCGTTTCCGTTGGGTTTCACAGACCTCTCTTCATTTTTGCTCGGTCAAAACATCGAAAAAACCCGCTTCGCATATTACTCTTCTGTGTCTCACGGAAACGCTTGCTACGCAGGCGAATGTTGGTTCTCTTGGCAAATCTATGTTGGTGACATCGGCTTTTCCCTTGATGTTCCTCGTGGAGCTAAAACTAGTAGCCGGAATGATATGCTCAGTGACCACGACAGGTTTCCTACACAGGAGAGAAACAGAAAAAAGCCTTAAGATTTGGTATCAAATTTTTCTTGTATGTAACAAAACAGATGGTATCTTGGCCTTTTGTAAGCACCTTTGGTCTGTGCATTTCGAAAACAGACAACATCACCAATAAAATTCAATTTATTACACACCGGGTGTCACTGACACATTTCATTTCTAACACGAGAAAGACAAATTGACTTTAAGCGTAAAAAATCGAAAGTGGGCGGAGTACTAGTACTTCTGCTGCAATTGTCATCATCATCATCATCATCATTATTATTATTATTATTATTATTATTATTATTATTATTATTATTATTCAAGCAGGTATGTTCATTGTTGAACCAAAGCTAGGAGCCTTAAATTGTCTGTGGTCATCACGAAAGGACTATTATTTTGTACAGCCCGGAAAAGGAACCCTTTTTCCTGAATTTCAAGGACTCAATTAAACGTTCTCGAAAATGTATGATGCAACGACACAATATTTTATATTCCCTGCTAGCAGTGGTCTCTCACGGCGACAAATTATTTGTACCCGTGAGAGACCTCCGCTAGCAGAGAATATTTCATATTACAGCCTCGTGTAAATGCGCTTGCTTGCGGTGACATCGCCAAAAATAGGTTATCTGTTTACAGGACTCAAAAAACAAAGTCATTTTCATCCTTGAGCACAGAGCCCTTTTGCTGTATTTTGTGTCTGAAATGACACCAGTTATCAGTTAACTAACACTAAAAAAGTGGGACCGTGAAAGTCTTTTCTATGGTGAAACTGAAGCCTCCTAAATATACCTAAAACCGTAACTGCTCATGAGCTGTGCGGTTTTCGCTACTTCAATACGTCGCGATCCGGAAGGTCGTAGACTAATAGGCTATTGATGAAGTGGAAAGGAATCTCAAAGAGAAATGCGTGTCGCGTTGGTGTTACATAATTTCGCACGTTTTTCAGTCGGACTCGGTTAAGTCAGTCGTTGTAGGGCTTAAATACATTGTGTCCGGAGCATTCGATTCTGTAGGTCTCCTTTGAGGAATCTATCGACAGTCTAGAGACCAATTCCAATCATAATATTAACACAAACAACATAACGCTCTGCAAAATTTCAACAGATTGCAAATGGAAGCGACTTCGACGCCACAAAGTCTGTGAATGTTGCTTGAGTGGCATCATTTTCTGCAATGGCTGCGCAATGAAAAGCATTACTGATAACATGGGTGTCTTTAATTTCCAGTAAATATGTTTAAAAGCGAGAACACTCTCAGCAATAGACGGGATCGACTTTCACTTCCCATTGATACCGCGTTAAAACGAATACATACGCGGGTCAAAATTATGTTTTTCACGGAACATTTTCACGACGGAAATGGCTGATAATGGCCTGTTAAACCCTTCATTGCGCAAAGTTGCATGCGGTCCTGCCGCTTTGAGGCATAAAAGGTATTTAGGGACAATGCGAGCCCATCTCAAAACGATTATCTGGCTGTAAAAGGAGCCAACATAAAGTATCTGACGTTAATTGATAGGGGTCCGGAAATAGACTTGTTCGAGGCAAAAAAAATCCTCTTCACCTGTCACGTGACTCCAAATGCCACTTGCTGGTCAAAATAAGATGATTTTTGTTTTTCAAGTTATTTATTCCCATTGAGTTTATAGGTTTGCTCCAAATCGTCGGCGGAATCTTCTGGTGAAGATTTTGCTCAGGAAAGTATTAATAAAGTGTGTTTGTCGGAAAATCGCAACTTGAAGAACGCGTATTTTGTGGAATGAATGCATTCCGGCGAATGTCGAATAACCGCAGATTAATTTTTGTTGAATTAATATTTACTCTTCCATCGGGATTCTTCAGCAGAACGTGATTTATTTTGAAAGTCAACTTCAACCGGAGTTCTTCATTACAAAGCTTTTAGTGGCGATGTTGTTGGTCTAGCTTTCGGATGGCTCGAGATAACACGAGGCCAATAATGCATGCCTGTGTGCCTGTGTGTGGTCTTCCTTAGAATGGATACGATTGGTCAATCACGAGCCATCAATGGTGACGTTAAACTGGGAGCACTGATTTGAGGATTAGCTTTCACAAAAAGAATGACAATTGAGGATCGATTTTCATTTAGCAAACAGAGGGAATGTGCGTTTTGCGAGCGGTTGAATGGCTATTAATATGGATTATGTCTTGAGAACGCCATGTTTTCGGGTTGTGGTGTGTTCTTTGCGATCAAGACACTGCGCCATTTAGAATTCCAAGTCTTTTCTGCCTTCCTTCAGGGCAGCACGAGCACGCCTTGAAAAGGATCAAAGAGTCGGAGTTATTCATACGCACCCGCGTGCTTAACCAGCTTTTTTTCCACTGCTCGATATGAGCTATTTGGCGGCGAGTATCTCCATTTGGGCAAAAGATGGACTTCGAGAAATCGACCAGGTAAACAAATATTAATAATCCAACGCTATTTAGCGGGGCAGTCTGCTCTCATATTGAGCATGAATCGCCCGAATCATGTGTTCTCTGGCCTTCCGTCTTGTTTACATTACCTTTGCGAAGGCTTGGCGTCGAACATACAGGAACTGCCTCTAAACGAATGCTTCAACGTGACGAATTGACACCAACGGTGCATTACAAAATTACTGACTTCCTTTTCGTAAACGGCCGGTGCCAAATCGGCATCGCGTCTTCCTTGTATATAATCACACATAGCGGTCTGTTACTTTTGCATTCAAAACCCTCGAAGAACCACTTGCCTTACGATTTGCCACCAGGGAGGTCGTTACCGTCTTTTTACGGCGTATTGACCTTTTGCAGTTTTAATGCGACTTAGGAGAAATTTTGTCCTTGCGGAAGTTTGGCCAACCTTACGCAAATTACGATGTACAGAAATTTTAACCTGATACCTTTTAAGCAAGGCAGTTAATCTTTCGATATTTCATGGCAACGTGCGTTTTGTGGTTAGACCTCTTATAGGACGTCCGCTCTGAGAAGGCCCACGTTATGACTTCGATACGCAGATATATAAAATCCGGCATTGCGAGTTTTTTGTTCTTCTTTTTGGAGCCTAAATTTCTGTTTATTTTCGACGATTTGTTCTTTGTCGTACTTTGTTTTTGCATCGGCGCCGGAATAACTTCCCTTGTGTTGGCGGCGTGCTTTTTCTGTTCAACAGTAGAGATAAGAGTCGCCCACCGACGTACAACTTACGACAGTAGTTACATTCTCGAAATCTGTTACGAATTTCGCATTGTCCTGAACACGCAAATCCCTGTTAATACGTCGGCTCGGAATGGCAAGATCAAAAAGGTTTAAGCTAATATCACGCAAGAAATTTTGAAGTAATGATCTTTTTTATGTAATGGTTGCACGAACCTCGCCCTTCCTGACTTGATGCTTGTTATGTTTTTCAAGACTTGGCAGTCTTGTCAAAGATGGGTGGTCCAGCGAACACGTGCTGTTTTTCTTTGCTTTCGTACACAAAGGAAAGGTGGAAAAATAATCGGGAAAGATGAAAATTATCTAGATGGAGACCTTTTCAGTTCATACAAATGTTACAATCCGTGCAATTAAAGCTGACGAAATGAACAAACCAACAAACTGCAACTGCACTCAGTTGGCTTATCTCTGCGATCTTTAGACACGGAAAAAGTAATATCATTGTAAAACTAAAAAAATTCCCGTTGATACATTCTGAAAGGTTGATAAATAAATTTAATGTTGTTTTCCAGGGCCATGCCAGAGGTAATAGGAAAGCTTTGCTCGTGCGCTCGGCAATTCAGAGTGTTCTCAGAAAATTTGGTGGTGTTGCCCAACGGCATTGTGGAAAAGTGATCATGGTTGGTTTTATTCCTCTGATCGTCTTTGCGTTTGGACTGACGAGAGCAAAACTGGAAACGGATGCGGAGAATTTGTGGATTGAAGGTATGGAGGTCTCATGTCGGTTTTTTTTTTTTAGAGCCTAAGGGAAACCACTGAGGCAAAGTACGGTTCTTTTGCTGCAGTTGGAAGATAAAAGCAGTGTTGAAAAGTATGCTGTGCGACTCAGTGGCTTTAACGCAAATACCCAGTCAATCTCGTTGTGTTCCTTGTACAATTAAGTTAACTTTCATTTGGGATGGATACTATTATTTCTTGACAGCTTATCAAACCAGAAATTTTCACCTTCAGATATAATAGTTCTAATCAGGTTGAGAGTAGCAAATTTCAGCTGTATGTAAAATTTGAATGGCTAGGGACTGAAATTTATCTCTAGAGACAAATTATTCTGTACAACATAAAAAATAGGAAAGACGTGTCATTGGAATGGTCAGACTTCACATTTGAAGGATTTCTGCCACAAACTTAAAATATAAGACCACCATGTACACATTGTAAACAACACTACTGGAGAGCACTTGTGAGAGTCTTTCACTTTGTCACACCTGATTCTCACTTACTGAGTCAAAAGTAGTAGTAACTTTTATTTGAATGGTCACTTTAGGATTTTACCCACAGACTCAAAACTTAGAATCCCCTTGTACAGCATGACAAACAGCACCACATGAAAGTACTGCTCTGTAGCTTTCATTTGAATGGTCACACTTTAGGATTACACCCACAGATGCAAAAGTTGGAATCCCTTTGTACAGCATGACAAACAGCACCACATGAAAGTACTGCTCAGTAGCTTTCATTTAAATGGTCACACTGAAAAGAAGTCTCTAGGAGCATACTATCTGGAAGATTTCATATGTTCTTGACAATTTTAGGTGTCTTCTGATAAATTAATCATGACATTCTGTCAAAGGGAAAAGTGACTGGTGCAGGGATGTCATTGATGCACATTATGTTCCATATAAATAGGGCTTATGAAGTAATGAAAACCAGAATTATACAGTCCACAGTCTTCTATTTGAATACGTTATTTGGCAGTTGGCATTTGTGGTGATGATCACATTTTAATTTGGCGTACTCAGGATTGAGCAGGGTGAGGGTTAGGCAGGCTATAAATTGACAATAATAATTATTCAAGATGAAGTCTGTGGTTTCCTTTAACCCAAGCATGGTGGGCTGGCATGACAATAATTATGCTCATAGTGTCCAGAATGTCACATTTATTTGTTACAATAATATAGCTTAATTTGTTATCATTCCTCTAATTGAATCAGTCTTTTGTCCCTTTGGCCTCTTAGTGGTCAATCGCCTGAGTGGGCTAAGAATTAAGTGTTTCCCAAATAGATTAGTTAGCACTCTGAGCGTCATTGGTCAGTGTCATTTGTTATCAGAAATCATAAAGTATTATTTGTCATTACTTTTCCTCAAATCTTTCACTGGCTTCTGGCCAACTTCCCATGGAAATACAGCTTAATTTCCAAAGGGGAATGTAAATGTTAAAGGCTCTAAGATTTGAAAAATGGATTAATGTTTGTTGAGGCCATGTGGAGAGAGAGATCTATCAGCGAAGGCTTTACTTTGGATGCAAAGTTGGTGCTAATGCAATGTATTGAAGAGCCTAGTGCAGCAGTCTTAGGGAGTGGTACCTTTATGTCCTTGGGTAAAAGCCTTAAATGATCTTGATATGCTTAAATTCAAGAATCTTCACAGCATGTATCCCTAGTTTTGTAATTCGTACTTGTCTCCATAATCTTCCCAAAGCCCCTTGCCAACTTCCAGATGTCCAGCACAATGATCTTGCAATCAACTGAAGTGAAAGAGCCTTCTGACTGTTGACAAAGGGATTAGCCCTTGCTTACCTCCCAGGGAACAAGGTTTGTTGGTTTGCAGGGTGGTCACATATCCATATCATTTTGAAAAGTTATGAGTGTTAAGTACAGGCAGGCCTGAAGCCATTTAAATGAGGCAGGGGCAACTGTCTTTGGTAGTTTTTTTGGAATGCTCTGAAGAAGTTCACTGATTAGTGCAAGAATTTTAAAACATGCAATCTGGGTTGCTTGGTTCTAAGCCTGTGAACTACTGCTGCTACAAGACAAAATGCACTTTTTGGTATAGTGTTGTTAGATTTCTTAAAATGCTGGCATGCCGTTGTGACTAAAGGCCATATGCCTTGACCACCAAAGTGTTTTGTTTGAAAAGTCAGCTGCTATGGAGCCCCTTGATCAGATGTTTTTTTCCTAGCTACAAGTGTATTCCACTTGCTTCATAAGAAGCTTAAATTTTTGGAACAAAATATTGAAAGTTGGATAAGCCAAAGAAGAAAACAGTATAATTTTGGCATCTCAATCTTATTTTTTCCAGGTCACGATCTTCTCACTGCCAAGAAAATTAATTATTGACCAATCAAACTTAAATTCTTCTTTTACAAATGTACATTTGTTTAATCAAGTTGCTCTTTTATTGACTGTGCTCTTAGGGTTTTTTTCAGTAGATACATGTAGTTTGGATTTAAACCCCAGTGACCCCTAGACAAATGCGCAAGGCCTATGGTCTTGTGACCAGACACAAGGTTTATTGTTTTTATTGCACACAGTATTCAGTTGTATGCATGTCCCAGAAACAACTTGAATCAATGCAAATTGCAACAGTTTTCACTTTGCCATATGGGGAGTATGACAGACTGTGGACTGCAAACTGAGCATGAAACAGATGTAGAATGACACCTGCATACTGAGAAGAAACTGCAGGGTAAACAGATAGGTAATATGAAGGGTGACCAAATTGCAGATAAAAACCTTAATTCTGGTGATCTTGCTCTTCTGTCAAAGTGTAGGCTTTGTGTTGCCTCTGATTGTTTTTCAATTTTGGTTATGCAGTGTGATACTAGTACTTTGCAGAAGGTTATTTTTATAAGGTTTTTAGGTAAACATGAAAGATGCAAGTACCTGTGAAAATAACACTAAAAAACAACACAAAGTTCATCTACTTACAGTCATGTACAGATTGACTTGCCAATAGCTCATGTGAAATTAATTAGACCATGCACACTTCTTGCACCTGAGAGCAAGTTCCAGCTTGAAATAGCTAAATATTGAAAGGTATTTTAAGGAGTTAATTAATACAACTGGCAATTAAGCACATAAAAAGGGGAAGGTGTTAGGGGTTATTACGCCCTTCGTTAAGGAGTATCTCTGTTGATGGAAATTTACTGTTATGATAAAGATCTCAAATAGGATTAAAGGATTTCCATCTTGTTTATCTTTTCACTTTCATCCTCAGTGGTATGCTAATACTTACAGCCTCTGTTTTCTTTAAATTCATGTTTCATGTGTTTTGCTACTTATTTAGAGTGAGGATTTCCTTGCTTCCTCTGTGTGTGTTCTTTGCTTCAGTGAGTTAATTTTCCCTTCATTTAATTTACTCTTCATTTGGTGGTAATCCAGCAACGTTTGCTTTTGTTAAAGTCCTTATTGAGAGAGCGTTAGTGGATTTGATGAACAGTCAATTTAATCAGTTCATTTATCCTTGGACCATCCTTTCCAGACAATTCCTTACAGTAAGATCTCCCAAAGCCTTTTATTGCTGAACACTATCAATCTAGTAGCCACTCCTGTGCACTTAAGGACGGTGCCTACTATTGTTATTGTGCATACGTTCTGCTCATCTTGAGATACTCGGATTTCCTATGGGCGGTGCATATTACCACAGGAATATGTGTTACCCACAATTTTCTTTTTGGATTTCAATAACACTTGTTAAGATCTGCTTTTCCCGCATATTCAGTAAACGGCGCAAAAACACCTCTGAATTAGTAGGCACCGTCCTTAAAGAACGGAAAGGAAAGGAACTTTATTTAAGTGGCTAATCTTCTAGCGCTGTACAGCACTAATCGGGACACTGTAAATTGAAATTAACAAGTTAACGCAAATCAAATCAAATTTTGGTTTTTGAGGAGAGGGGAAAACCGGAGTACCCGGACACTTATGTCCAGGTTTGACCCTAATTGGACGCACGTCCAATTTTGACATCCAACACAAAGTGTCCTGTTAAGTCTAAGCATTTGCTACCTATTTTCAACAACAAGGTAAGGGTAAAGGTTAGCGTTATTTTTAGCTTTGGGTAAATGCAGCAGTTAATCTTCACTTAAAGAGCAGCATTTGGGGTACACTTTGTGACATAAATTGTCTGTATTCTGAGACACAAGTGATGTTGAAGTTGGCTAGAAGAGCAATGGGACACTTCATGGCGCTTATTGAAATCCGCGTGCATCTAATTAGGGTCAAACCTGGACATATCTCTACCTGGAGGAAAACCTCTCGGTGCAGAGTAGAGAACCAACAAACTCAACCCACATATGACGCAGAGTCAGGTGGGAGGCGAGTGCTCTCACCGCTGCGCCATCCCTGCACCCCTTGACAAGGATTTTGGTTGCCAACCAAATAATCAGTTAAGTAACTTTGACATTCGGGAGAGTTAATATTTGTAGTGAAAAGAAACAGTTTTGCAGTCTGTGTAGAACTGTATCTTTTTGTTGTCATCATTGTCCTAGATGAAAGGACCACTTTCAATTTTGATTCAATTACAGTTGGTGGAAGACTTGAACGGGAGTTAGAGTACACCAAAAAATCCCTTGGGGAAGGTTATGGTGGAACAAATGAGCTACTTATACAGACACCAAACATAGAAGGAACGAACATTCTCACTGTGAAAGCCATGAAGCAACACTTGGAGGCCTTGGCAGCGGCCAGTAATGTTTCTGTGGATATATTTGATCAGTAAGTTTATTTTAAAAGTTTTCAATGGCTTGTACCAAGGTGTCTCATGGAGAAAATTCTCATAGTTAGAAAGGTCCAAGTATGTACTTGAGGTGCAAATTTGATCTTGGAGGCTCAGATTCTGCATGTGGCCTTCAACCAACAAATGCTCTGTCCTTTCCTCTCTTTTTGTGGTTTGTTTGACCTTTATTTCAAATACAATATTGATGTAAAGTTCATTTATAATATACTCAACAAAATATCATGTTTCTGATTGGTCAATGACAAATGCATAAATAGGTTATTGAGGACGATGTGTAAGTTGCTATGGAAACAAAGTGATGGGGTGATTTTTTTGAGTGTAATTTTTATAATAAATGAAAAATCGTATAAACTTGCATGCGCATTTCGTGATTTATGGTCACTTGTGACGTTTTGAAAATAATTTGTGCAATTTGAAAACAAGCTAGCTACCTTCAAATATGCAGTGTACCACAAGAGTGAGAAGTGTTTGCTTTGGGGAAACTGATGTGTGGTACATGAATTAACATTTAATAAAATAAACTTAACAATGCATGTATTTGGTGGGTACTTACTAATGATCTGTTTGTAGGACATACTCGTATGACACAGCATTGTTGCCAGACATTTGTCTCGTAATAAATCAAAAAGGACATGAAAGTGAAGTAATCCAAACAAAAAAGTAGACACATGTTCACATCACATTTGACATAATTATTCCGTGATACATATCCAGTGCTGGAAATAATTTTTCTTTATTCACAGGACATATGTCCTTTCAAATCTTCATTTTGGTCGGACATTTGACAAATTGGACCGGACATAATTTATTGACTGACAACACCTTGAAGAAGATAACTCAAGATGTGCTGGTGAGATGTTCGGCCATCGTGTCCGATCATAATGTGAAATTGGCTGGACATTTTCAAAATTTGGTCGGACAATGTCCGATGACCGACTGTTATTTCCAGCACTGCATATCGGAACAGAAGCTCGCAAACATGGGATCTGTTTGTCTCATAAATTAAAGAGGTGAAAATGTGCAGTGTGATGCCATTTATATATTATACATTGTGTATATGTCAGCTTATAGATCATAGATGACCAAGTGGAATCAGCTTAGACATTAGTGTATGGTATAAACATTGCTGCTCTAGTGCCAGACTAGTACCCTTCTTAAATATATTGCTTTATGAAATTTTCAGAAGGAGTACTTTTTTTGTTTTCATTTATGCAAGCACTTATCACTGGTGAAAAGAATGACTTCACTGCTTGTTGCTTCACAGAAACTGGTCTCTGAGGGACATATGCTACACTATGAGCTTTCCACCCATGGGTGATGCCGTAATGGATAATGTAAGTATCATTACAACTAAATTTAGTTCAACTTTTGTGTAACTTCGTAAGTTGCAAAGGTGCTCAAAATGACTAATTTTTAGGTGAAGTTATTGTGAACTCATAAGCTCTTATGGGACAGATCAAATGGCACTGTACAGTCTTAACTACTTTGTAGCTCTGTGGTTTTAAGCTCTTCTCTACTGGAGATTTGTAAATTCTCTAAGAACTCCTGCCAAGGAACAAAAAGAAATTGTTTTGACTTTTTTTTACCCCATAGTGGGTGATTGATCTACACATTTTTGCATTTTCATTTTGCTATTTTTTGTTTCAATTTTTTTAAACCCATGTCTTGAACTACTATTTTTTACCTAGATGTATGTCACATTTAATTTAATTTTGTTTGCACAAAAACTTTGGGGGAAATATGACAAATAAAACTGCTTTGAATAATATTGCCTTCATTGTTTGACACAACTTGCAACATTCTTCATTTGAAAAAGGAGAGAATGTCAAAATGCAAAAAGTGACTAATCATGGCTGTGGATTTACAGCTTTAAATTCTCCACTTTTCATGACTGAAGATCATAAACTGAAATAGTAAAATCAGTAATGCCAAGCAAACAAGGATGGTGATAAATTAACATTAATATTGTGCATGGATGGTTTAAGTAATGTTTCAAAAATGAGCAGCAGTGTTTTATTGGGTTTAAAAACGGGAGGTGTTGCTGATGTTTTTAGACCCGACAAAATGTGCTAAGAGTTTTTTAAATGGCTTCAAAAACGTTCTACTAAAAGCGTGACCCTCTGTGAGAGGAGAATATTAGCATACATGTACAAGAAAAAAACAGCAACAAGGACTGTTTTATCAGGATATAAAGCTCATGCATGTGCCATTTTATGTGGTGTTTTGATAGGCTATTAGGCTCTTGAATTATTAATGAGTTTTTGAAAATTGAATGCAAGTTGGAGGACACACCATGACATGAAACAGTTTTTTTTTTTTTCTAGCATGAAACATGCTGTACTTTATCACGAGTGCCTAGCTGGCCAGTTATCGCCATTTACCATGTTAATTTTATTGTCTTGGTTAAAGATTTTTTCACAGCTTTTGCCATGCTTGATAGTTACTCCATTGGACTGCTTTTGGGAGGGTGCTATACCGCTTGGTCCAAGATACAAGGTCCTTGGGTAAGGTGGTCTTCCAATAAGTACAATTTCTTAGACCTGACTTGCCTTCTGAGCAAGCATGCATCCACTCGACTGATATTTTTTTATTAAGGGATTTTCAACAAACACAAGCTGGTGGAGAAACCTCTTGGGCGAGTGGGTCATCAATTTTGTTTTCTTATGGCCTAGTTTGGATTTCATTCTTTTTGGTATTACTTCAGCTTCAAGCTTACTGTTGTCCATCTAAGAAAGATGGGTTAAGCTCTAACTTAAGGCTGCAGTCCTTACCCTGTCATCCTTTCAGTTTAAAAGCCCTTTAAACTCATTTAAAGTTTATGTCCCCATTAACCCATTAATCCCTGAGAGTGACACTTAATAGATTTTACACTGTGTAATGCCAGACAATTTTAGTCGTCAATTGAGGACGGCCTAGGGCGTTTTCTCTTGAATGCCGAATCTCTTCCCCCAGTGATTATTGACAATCTCTCTCTTTTGTGTTCCATAAGGTTATTTCCCTTCTAGTTTCAAAGTTCACAGCCTTAAACCAAAATCTGTCTGTCAACATTTCTTAATCAAGTGCAAGATCATGTTCACAAACCTTGCACTTAAATTACTGCACCATTCCTCTAAAATGTTGTATAACCCTTTGATACCCAAACTGGCCATACTTAGTATTTTACTCTGTCTAACACCAGACGATTTTACTCGTCAATGGGGAACCCCCAGGAGTCATTGGGTTAAGATATATATATTAACATGCGCATGCTCACTAGCTTGCTAGTTTGAGCACTCTGGCATGGCTTGGATGTACCACATGTGTGGGACATCTGGGATGGGTTTATAGCTTAACCTCCATCCTAGACATCGGCACTGCACTGATGAGGCCCAGAAGGCCAAAACAGTACTGTCTGCAGTTAGTTACATTTTTTAATATATATATTTTGAATTTCTTGTTACTTCAGGAACTTCAAGTGGAAAGATCTCAATCCAGAGAAATTAATCAATTCTTTCAAACCAAACATGAGTCCAGTAGTGTTTGGTAAACTCGAGGCACTTTTCAGAGAGGTGAGTAATTAAGTGACAAGGATTTCAATATGATTTGGTGTATTTCATAGAAGGCTGAACTTTTCAGCATACTGTAACAATTAAAGGTTTTTGACGGAAGTAGGCTATCTCCTTTAGTAGTTAATGTCGAGTAACAAGAAAACTTTGAATTCATAAATGTGGCATTTTAGTGGAGGATTGTGTATGATGCCTAGAAAGGCATCTTTAAGCATGCCATTCAGGTACTTTATCAGTGTTAATGATGCTCGTGCCTGAGTGAGATACCTGGAATGACTTAGTTCAGAGTCAAGGGTAATTAACTGCTTCTAAGGTCAAAACCTCTTTAAGACAGATTCTGAACTGAAATAATTCTTGCCCACTGAATGCCATTTGTTTGCCACCCAACAGTGCAGCAGCGCTATTACCAACCATCAACAACACTGACTGAAATGGAATATCATTTGAAGCAAAAAGCCCAGCTCATAGAGAAAACAAAGAAAATGACCTTACTATAATCTGTTAAACAAAAGAAAGAAACTATTTCGGACTGGCTGAGGGGTGGGAGGGTGGGAACGCTGCTGCACTAATGACAAGATGCAAAAACTGACGTGACCGAACATGAAAACTGATACCCTGCCTCATACCAGGACCTCCATTCAGTGTGGGAAAACTTTAATTCTTGTTTCTTTTACAAGCTCAGGCAGCAAGAAAAACATTTATTGTTCTGTCAAATGGTCATTTCATAGATTTATGGCCATTTGATGAGTAAAAATGTTGTCATGATGGTCTCTTTTTCAGGCTGGAGTCAGCAGTGGTTATATGGAAAAACCCTGTTTGGATCCATATGACCCTGAATGTCCCTCAACTGCGTCAAACTTCCAAACAAAGGAGGTAAGGTGCTCAGCTTTATTAGTGTTTTGAGATGTGTATGGGGAAATAAGGTTGATAGTACTTTCATCCTTCAATGCATGTGTCAAAATCATTGAGAGGATGGGGGGTTAAATTTAATTATAACATAGTGTGTGTGCTAGTCCAATCCAAATCCTACTAAGTGACTATGGTGTTTTTGGCTGTGCGTATATAACATGAGATATTAAGTTTCATTTTACATCCAAAGTTTTCATAGAGTGTTGCGAGACAACCAGAGCTGGGGCAAAGAAGTACAGCAGGCCGGTTCCACACTAAAAAAATGCACAAAATTGTATGTGAAAGGCACTCGACAAGAACGAAAAAGGCCGCAAGTTGGCCTATGGCAACTTTCGAAGGTAGAAATTCTTGTTAGTGTAGTTTTGTTGTTACATTTTTTCATCCTGTTGAAAACAAATTAATTACAAAATCAACAAAATACTCAGAAAAGCGTGGAAAAAATTAAATCCAAATTTCATTAAAAAGTACAGCATGGTCAAAAACATCAAGTGCACATTACCTATAAACAAAATTACCAGATTTCTGTTCTGAATTTAGCTTGATGCAGTGAGAAAAAAAATGTTGTCACACCTTGAGTGTTGTGTAATGGCAGTAATAATTATTGGTATTCTGTATCTATGATACATAATGAACATACAATTTTTGTGTCAGAACTCTATGAGCTCTATGGGTTTTAACCCATCATATACAGCAAAGATTGGTGCTCATTTTTACAATATGTGTTAATCCCTTTTTTGTGTGTGTCTAAATTCAAAGAGGCATCATTTTCCACAGAAACCAGATATTGGTGTTGAGCTGACCAATGGTTGTCAGGGCATTGCAAAAAACTTTATGGACTGGCCAGAGGAGCTTCTTGTGGGAGGTATTAAAAAAAACCAAGAAAAGATCATAAGAAGGTGTGCAACATCATTTTTTCCTCATGTATCTTAAGAGTCAAAATGTCAAGTATGTTCTTTTTGAAGCATTAAAAAGCCACACACTGTTTGCAAACGTTACTGGATTCAGGCATTGGTGTGCTGTTGAATCATGCACGTGGCATCAGTGAATCACAAATACATGTTTTGTTGTTTTGTCTGGTTTCCTTAAACCCTTAAAAATGTTCTTTTGTTAGTACCATATTTACCCGTGTAAGTCGACCTTTTATGGCCTCAAAAGAAGCTCCAAAAATCGCCCTCGACTTATACACGGGTCAAAGATTTAGAGCCAAGTTCCAGCTAAATAATTTATTCAAAATTAACATAATAATGTTGTCTTGGGCATAACGAATGCAGTGGACAAAAGACTTAAAATGAATGACAAAGACTTCAAAATGAATGTAAGCAATTCCAGTTGAAATGAAAAAGGATTTGTCCAACTCTAAATGTTGAAGATACTCACAAGCACAAATATGAAATAGACACTGGCAATTTTCGTTTTCCAAGGGCGGAAACCTCTAAAAGGCATTTCTGTTTCTTTATATAAAACATGATCGTTCAACTGCTTAGTAACCTGGTGCAATACCTCATGTTTGCGTGCGAGCATCGTCACTCGTGTTTCCTGAAAATGCTGGTTGGTAATGGTTTTTATTCTTTATACAAACCTGGCTGAATTAAATGCTTTTGCAAACTTCGTATTGTTTGGTTTATGAGTTTTGTTTTGTTTGTCATGTGAGAAACTATAAGTCAAGGACCAATTAAACCTTGCACATTTCGCATCGTTTTTGAAGTTATTTTAGATTGTCTCCCTGCTTCTGTTGATGTTGTGCTTATCCTCTAAAACCCTTTATCCTTGAAAAACGAAACAGGTTAGTTTGAGGTTTACATGTTCAATTTTCTGAGAACTTTTTCGAAAGTCGGGGACAAAATGCCCGCATATACAACTACTGCTGAACCACAAAACTATTAAGCGCTTGAGGCCCTGATTTTTTTGTGTATCCACAGATTAGTATCCCAGGAACATTTAACAAAGAAATTAAGAAATAGTTTTTTTTTTTTGCCATCAAAAATGGGGGGTCGACTTATACATGTACACGGGATCGACTTTTACGCAGGTAAATATGGCAATTAACGCATAAATTTAACATTCCATTTTCGCTGCAATATTGGTTGCATCATAAAACTTAAAAGAGGTAGCAGTCATTTGGAAAATGGGCAAGGTTTGTCATTTTTTCTGATTTCATGTACAAAATGGAAAACACAGGGTGTCAGGGAGCGCCCTTGGTCGCCTGAAGGGTCAAAGGGTTAAGGAGAATTGGTGAAAACGCAGAGAGAATGAAGTTTAATATCCGAACAGTCACAATATTTTAAGCTTCTATGTGCTTTTTTTAACATTTGCATTTGTGTTTGCTTTGTGCCACAGCGCCAAGGCCTACCAAAGCATCATTGTTCTGCGAGGTACTCAACAACTGCACCATCACTGGTATGGAAAAGCAAAAGTGAATCATTTGGAGTGGACTGAAGAAGAAGCATCGCAAGTCCTAGAAGCATGGAAGCGCCAGTTCACAGAGGTGCAAATGTGTTTACTTGACTTTCTTGGATTTGGAAGGACCTTAGTAGATTTAGCCGGGTGATGCATTTGACTGGGACAGTCTGTGATAGTTACAGCTTGGAACAGGTCAGGGAGGGAGGAGAAATGAACCGGGCTGTGTAGTTGGCATTTTGCAATGGAGTTTGTGTCTTAACCTAAAGAGACAGTGAAGAAGTGTTGCATATGGTTTCTACCATGATTTTTGAAATGATTAGGTTAGCAAAGAACATAGGCACCCGTCACACTGATAAACAGTGGAAAATAGTTGGGGGGGGGGGGGGTGGGGAGTGGTTGGGGTAGGAAGAGGAAAAGCCTCCAAACAAAAAGGCCCCTACTTCCAGCCACACGGATAAATGCATGTGCAAAAAATATAGCAAATGGGCTGACAACAACTGATCACAGCCGAGTTGAATTTCATTTAGCCTCATTTAAACAGTTTCCTGGTACAAGTATTGTACATCTGCCTTAATTAATGCAATTTATGTAATAAGTTGGTCACTGTTTTTGAGCTGTTGATGAGAGTTGACTTTGTGTCCCTTTGTTTCAATTTACATTGCCAACTTAGCACTCTTTATATACTGGAACCTGTTTTATCCTTTATGGCTGGTTCTCATGCACTGTCCATTCTTCACAGACAATCAACTCTAGATCCGTGGAACAAGAAAAAGAAGATTCAACAGTGCTTGCCTTCTCCTCAACTTCATTTAATGATCTGCTTCAAGACTTCTCTAAGACAAGTTACAGTAAAGTGGCAATTGGATATGCCCTTATGGTAAGTCAAGATTTAATAAATGGGCATGACATGTACACCACAGACACATTCATGATGAGTTAACTCCTAAGTAGCATATGGAGTTGGGAGCTCATGAATTGGGGGGGGGGGGGGGGGGGAAGCTGTAACTTCTGCGGTTAGCGCTCTCCACATCGTACTTGGCCATCAGAGTTCCCCGGCCCCAAGACATAATTCCTGTGATAAAGGTGTCAACTGTGACAAATGTGACATATTGAACTAAGAACGGGGGCTTGGGAATGCCATCGTGGTATCTGGAGATGACAAATCCAGGATTAAACACCATTTTCCCAGCTGGTTGTTTTTGGGAATCACCCCAAAGCAGCTGAAATTCATCGATAAAAATGGCAAAGTAGTATAAGGACTCGCGACTTTAACGCATGAGACTTCAGCTTTAAAGGGACACTGTCATGCTAAATTTGCTGTTTTAAGGTCCAAACTGGGTAAGAATCTAAATTAGTAATTTAGCTCACATGTTCGACATTCCTGACAACCCACTGAGAAGATATGAAATGTATTTATCGCACAAAGAGCTGTTCACATTTAATTTTTGGCGACTTTCTGAAGACATCCCCGAACTTGAAAGTTTCAATCCATTTCCATCCTCTCCATCTTTGGCCACAAACAACAAAGAATATCTTCAGTGCACTTCAGTGGTTATTGGTAACAAAAGTATAGCATTATTTTTTGGTCTTCATCGATGGAAAGACGTCGTTTAGTGTTTTGAAGTTTGACTGCAATAGCATGACACTGCCCCTTTAAGGTAATCATCAACAACCGGGGGGTGATCAAGTGCTTACTGCATGTTGGAGGAGGATGATCGCAAGGATACGGACAAGGTGTTAAAACCAATGTGGGAACCTTCCCGGAGACCGGTAAGAACGTAAGCAGCTGCTGTCTGATCTGGGTAGTCATGCAACTAAATGCACTGGAGCTAACCGAGAAAACAAACTAACTGGAACAGTAATGCTCGGTGAAGAAACTGAGCCCAGACCAAAGAATACCAGTGACCTAGGAAGTCCATGCTTCTGGCCAGGATAAACTGGTACGATGCTGTGTACACTATTCACAAAAACGGCTGAGAGGGTTTTTCCCTCCTCAGTACCTCCCCCTTAGCAGGGAGGGGAAGGGGGAGGGGGAGCGTGACCAAACATCCCTGGAGGGCTGAAATGGGCAGCTGACCTGGGGGGTGGTACCCTAAGACCCTGAAAACTGTAAAAAGTAACCCAAAACCCTCAATTTGGCTAACCCTAGGCCTAAAGTTGGTTTTTAGGCCAAGAGTGTCACAAGGCAAATTTTTACATCCAACGGGAAATGAAGAGGTCCTGCCACACATGGAGCATTGTTACTCAGTCAATTATGGCGGATCACCCATTTTTCACTTTGAAAAAAGTTGTAGTGAACGAAGGACTTGAACTTCGCTTGAGGTACCATAAATACTTGTGTATAAGCCGCACCTTTTTGCTTAAGTTTTGGGCCAAATATCACGGGTGCGGCTTATACACGACACCATTGCTTTCAGAGGGAGTAAACTGGCTTTTAGGGGTCACAAATTGAACTGAAAACTTCGACTAACATAAGATTAAACATATTGAAACCTGTTGTTGATCACTGCTTCCAGTGGTTAGAAGTGGTGGCTCCCAAAGGAGCCGTTTGTTTGTATCTTCAGGTTCTAAACCTGAATCTTGTTCGCAAGTAGTTCTTTCAAGCGTTTCATTTGCACTTTGTTTGAGCAGTTAAACTCTCACTGGCATGGAATCTCCATTCCCCCACACAGCTGCTTACAATGTTGTTTAGGACCGATCACCTCAACACTGATTTCTCCACTATGTGCAAGAAAATACCACGCTATTCGGGAGAACTTGCAAGGCAAATGGCTGACCGTTTCATTGCATTTTTCTCCGATCGATGGCTTCCATACATCTTGATAAACATGATATCCATGCACAGCTGATGCGAAAGCGAACGTTTCCATGTCCAGACTTCCCTCGTTAAATGACTGCGTGGTTACCAAGCTAACGTTTTGCATTGTTCTCCTGTGCCTTTTTCATGCAAATTCTATCGTGTTCATTTGTACTGTGGGCTCTAGCAATGAAGACAACTGTTGTCAGTTACAGGGAGTAGGGAAATTGATTAAAAAGAAGCTTTTAAAAGGTATTTTCAGAGTTGATTAACTATCAATGTCGCTGCAAATACACAACATTAGATTTCATGTGAACAAGCAACCACCTTTTTTTACGGAGTGCTTTTTTTGAGTTATTTTTTCCAAAATCATGCTAGAAAGATGGGGGTGCAGCTTATACACGAGTCTTTACAGTAACTCAAAAAACCAACTTTAGGCCTAGTGTTAGCCAAATTGAGGGTTTTGGGTTACTTTTTTAGAGTTTTTCGGGGTCTTCGGGTCTTAGTACAGGTCTAAGGTGACCATAGTTCACTTGCATACTCCAACTTGGTGTGAACAATTGAACAATATAAGAATTTCCTGGTGTCGGTGTCACTGATGTCTCTGCAGATTCGACGAACAAGTGCCAAGAGTGTGGTTTGCTTGCAGGGAGATCTGCTTTATGTGTCGAGACCACTGGAGGTGGTCGGTAATGGTTATGCCCAGGTTGTTGGTTTCACTAACTGTTGTCAGAGGGAACCCGTCTAGGTAGTAGTCTCTCTTTGATGGCAGAGTCTTTCGGGAGATGTTCAGAGTCTTGCACTTTGGTATGCTGATGTTCATTGCCCAGGTGCGACTCCAGTTGGAGAGTTAAGTCAAGTGTTGCTGAAGTGAGATCTTGTCGGAAGGCTTCTCGATGACCTTGTATAATTTGGAATCATCTTTGAAAATTGCTACTTTAGAGCCATGTTTGATGCATTCTGGAATATCATCGATATAGGCAAGAAAGAGCAAGGGGCCCAATATGGAGACTTGTAGGACACCAGATGAAACTTGAAGTCAGTTGTTCCGTGGTTGTGACACACTGAGGAAAAAAGCCAGCGCAAAACGTTTTACCGAGAACTTGAACGCCAACATGCACCAAAACAGCCGAAAGTAGTCCAAAAAGACATTCAGAAGATGATGAAGTAACGGTAAACTACTAGAAGCACACTATTAAACGATTAAAACGCACATAAATACTCGAACCACTAGAAAAGCAAGCTACGTGAAAATGCCCCGTACACTGAGCAGAGCAAAACTACAAGCACATGCAGTGACGTACGCATTGGCCGCAATAGACTTTCACTGACTCTGTGATCGCTAGAATGCCCTGCAATCACGCTTAAAACAGCAATGCCAACACTGGGCAATGCCAGAATGCTAACGGCCTGCCAGCAGACCATGCCGTACACCCCTAAACACCAACGCTACACGAAACACTGAGAAAACTAGCTTCTAGTCGTTAACTCAGTGAAATTACTTTTAACCTCTTTAAAACTGCTGACATCACACATTGCAGGGAGCAGGGATGACACAGTGGTGACAGCAATCAGCTCCCACCATTGTGCCCCAGGTTCTATGCTCTGTGTCATATATGGGTTGAGTTTGTTGGTTCTCTACTCTGCTCCTGTAGGTTTTTCTTCAGATACTCTGGTTTTCACCTCTCTTAAAAAAGAACCTACAATTTGATATGAGTTAAGTTGAGTTGATTTGATTTGATTTGTGTACAGTGTCCTCAATTTGTGCCACGATCCTAACTGCAGTTGACTGTTTATGATGATGATGATGATGATGATGATTACCATTTCCTCTTTTTAAACATTTGATTTCAAAGTATTTAGTGAGTGGTAACAAATGCAATATCCCAATATTTACCCATTTACCCATGATGTCTGTATCACAGGAGCCACACCAACACTTTAGGACTAATGTGAGGCCTGATATTTTGGGTTTTGATCATATTTTGGAATTTCTGTTGGAACTGTGGCATGCTTTACCTTGCCCAAGGTTTTGTGATTAAGTGTTAAGTCAGGTTGTTCCCATATTCAGAGATGATCGCCTTAGAGAGTGAAACAGAAAGCACTGTTTCCTTGGCAGATGAATTTTAATAGTCAAGTCAGAATCTGAGATACCAGAGTGTTTAGGAGCAGAGCTCCAAATAGCAATATTACATTGCAAAAGAAGCAAGAATTCAGAACTGTAAATTTGCAGCGTGCCAAAACAAGGGATTAACCTATTAGCCAACCAATTAACATATGAGCCAGTATAAAAAATACCATAATACTCTTTCTTAGTCCATTCAAAATTTTGCATAAGCATTGTTTCCAGTTTCTCTTAAGCTTGGGAACATTGCAAGTCCCAAGAGAAAATAAAACAATGCTTATGCAGGATTCTGGAGGGAGAAACAAAGAGTATTATGGTATTTTTGACACTGGCTAATTATTTGATTGATTTTATCATCATTAGCTGGTTTATGCTTGCTTGACTCTCAAACACTGGAGTGATCCCGTTGAGTCCAATGGTGCATTGGGATTTGCTGGAGTTCTTCTTGTCACTGTAGCTGTTTCTTCTGGTCTTGGGTTTTGTTCATTCATTGGGATAAAGTTCAATGCAGCATCAACCCAAGTAAGCCTGTAAATTATTGATCAACTTTAACCACTGCTGTGATATCAGGAGAAGTGTGCATAGCAGGAGCAATTGCATTTTTGCATAAATATTTAACTACTCTGTCTTTTATATAGACTACATAGTATATTTACAAGATGCCAAAAAAAAAACTAAATGGTAGACAAGACCTGCATGTTACCAATTGAAAATAATTATATTGAGCAGCAGGCATTGTTAATACCAAAATCACATTACAGCTACAAAAAAGTTCCACATAACCACACAATATTGTCCCACTGTAGGCAAAACATTCCTTTGGAAAGCACAATCATGTTCCTTTATTGATCAAATTTTAATCGGCTCTGTGCTGCTTTTTTTTTAAATACAGATTTTGCCATTTCTTGCACTTGGTTTGGGCGTTGATGACATGTTCCTGCTTGCACACACTTATTCTACTGCAAAAGACAAAACCAGAGTGAGTTATAGGGTTGTGGGCAGAATTGTTTATTTGTCTGTGTCTTTGTGGCACTTTTGAAATTGTGATGCGTGAACCCTAAACTATAATTGACTGAATTTTTATTTTTATTTTTAGGAGCCTGTGGCATATTGCCTTGCTAGCACTGGAGTCAGTGTTTTTCTAACGTCCTTCAACAACATGTTTGCATTTTTCATGGCAGCACTGATACCTATTCCAGCTTTAAGGTCTTTTTCATTTCAGGTACAGTGTAAGTTCAGACAGGGAAGAAACCCTATCTCTAAATGAAATGTTTGCATAAAATCAGTGTTAGTCTGCTAGTTTGACATTCCTTGCTAAACACTATTCATTTTTTCTTGTAGGCTGGTATTGTGGTGGCATTCAACTTTTATGCTGTCATCATCATTTTCCCGGCAATGATAGCTATTGATAAGTGCAGAAGGAAGTCTGGCAGATATGACTTGTTCTGTTGTAAGGAAAGGTATCCATGATAAGCTTCTGTTTCTACTTATCATGTTGCTAAAAATGTGATAGCAAAGTAATGTAAAATAATCTTGAGCCAGTGATATCAGTGGTTTTTTTCAATGTCCACCTCTGAAGTTAGCTAGGCATTTGAACTTTGCTCCATAGCTTGGTTTTCTGGCAGTCTTCACAGGTCGTTCCTCTTTTGCATTTCTCTTTTGGTCCTTCTTTTTCCTTGACTTTCCTGTCTTTTTTGGCTAACTATCAGGTCCAGTTAGTCTTTTCTAAGTTTCAGGGATACTGTGCCTTGAAGAAGCTGCAGCTGGGGTATTTTTGCTTTGCTTGGGCAGTCACCATGGCTTTCCCCCAGGCATTTCTTTAGATGGTTTGCTTCTTTCCAGTAATTTTCAAATGACTAATTTTGAAGGTCATCAGTTGGCTATGACTATCCAAACGCCCTTAGAGTAGTAATCCATTTGTATAGATGAGCCTGTAATGCGTTGCTTAGAATAGACACAAGTTAGATTGATGTGTGTATTATTTCCTACTACAGAACGGTGCCTCGGACAATTTCCACCCCACCAAGCACCTCAGGAGATAGCAGTTTCATGCATCATTGCTATCACAACTCTCGCAATTCTACGTTGGATAACTCTGCCATTTTGCAGGGTCTTAGTGGGACTGTTATTCTTCCTGGCAGCGTGCAAGCAACTGCTTCCCAGACGATACATTTACCAAGTGTTGTGACTGTCCAAGCCTCGGCCTTAGCAGAAGTGGACAGTCAACCAACAATACAGTGTCAGCATAAGAGAGGACAGGGGAGAAAACCCTATCAGGTATCAGAACCAGAAGAGTTTGAGCTGACTGCCTTAGGGAATATTCATAAAGGCACTTGCCACTCTAGAGCTAAAGCTGAGGCTATGGCAAATGTTGTGCAAGTTCAGCTGGCTACAGACCAGAAAGGCAGCAGAGAAACAGCTGTCAGACCCTCATGCCAAGGCTTTAACAGGATGATGAAGATTCATCCAGAATCAAACAATAGTTATGACTGTGCTTTCTCAGAAGGGGCATTTGAGCAAAGAGTCAAGAGGTATGCTGGTAACAGTCATTCACAAGACTGTGTTGTCAATGAGAACAGGATGATGAAGATTCATCCAGAATCAAACAATAGTAATGACTGTGCTTGCTCAGAAGGGGCATTTGAGCAAAGAGTCAAGAGGTATGCTGGTAACAGTCATTCACAAGACTGTGTTGTCAATGAGAATGCAAAATATCCTAGCAAGAGTTACTCCAGGGACGGTGTAATCAATGAAAACGCGGTCCTCTTTACCAGCAGAAAAGACAGCAAGTCACAGGGTGTGCCCAGAAATGTTCAGTTTCAGTTGTCTGCAAATGCTGCATCAAGTGGAGAAACTGCCGTGGCAATGGCAGAGTGTTCCTCTACACACGAATCTTTGAGAACACTGAGTTCGCAGTCGAGGTTGTCACCAGGGTTAGAATCCAGATCTTCAACCTCGCAAAGTATCCAGGGGCCTTTGGCAGAAAATGCCAGAAGTGGGTGGAGAAAGGTGACAGAGAAGATGAGCAAGTGTTCCTTGTACTGCATTGCTAGAGATTACTATGGGCCATGGCTACAACAAATGCCTGTGAAGGTATGTTACAGTTAGTAATCACAATAAAGACAACAAGAAATTTTGTCTACTGCCAGACAATTTCACTCATTAACGAAAGCAGGTTCACAGGAGAAAGGGTTAATTGTTTTCTTTAAGAAAGTTACAACATTTTTTTATTTCGAAGACATGTTTCGATGTTACAAACATCATCGTCAGTTACAAAATATTAGAAAAACCGTTAGGACTATATAACAACTAGGCGAAACATGCATAATTAAATATGATTAAGTGACAAGAAATACATATTTGAGTGAGTTACAGAGTGCTAGAAAGAATGTAGAGCCTAAAGCGTAAGTGTCAGGTTGACATGATGAACTTGTTGGTTTAAATTAGGCTTTTGTTTTATCGTCGTGTGACAGGTACCTTTTTCTTTCATGCTGCCTAGGGGCTCATGGCCGCATTTCCAGAATTTCCACCCATGGGAGCATTCTCCTTCTACATTACTGTAAGATCTGGTTGCCATTAATGGGATCTCCTGAATGTCTCAGGCACACAAATTTTAAGTAGTGATACAATTGTTAAAGGAACAATTAAATGAAAAGAATGTCTTGTCTTCCTTTCTGTATCAGATTACTGTTTTGTTTATGTTTGCCTGTCTTTTTGCTGCTGGGTTGTATGGTTGTATGAAAGTGGAAGAAGGCTTGGATCTAACAGATGTGGTCCCAAGGAAAAGCCCAGAGCACAAGTTTGTTGAAGCCCAGTTCAAGTATTTCTCATTTTATGAGATTGCTGGTGTGACCATGGAAGGATATGATTATGCAAATGGCCAAGACTTACTTTACAAGTTTCACAATGCTTTTAAGAAGGTAACACAAATTATTCAACTTTAAATTCATTTCCCCACCAGGTTGTATGATTGAAAGCATATTATCCTGAAGTATTTTCCATTAGAGTTAGCGTAAACAAGATGAACCAGTTTGGTGATCAATGAAAGTGTGTCAGTATCATTTGACCACATGATACTTTTGATTTGCAATCATACTAATTGAATTGGTTTGAAGTTTTGGTAGAGAAGGCAAAATTTATGTCTCCAATTTTAAAGTGTGGTAATTCCATGTGGTTGCTCGTCAGTGTTTGTGATGCACCATGATTTAGACTCATTGGTTTTAGTGGCTTTCTACTGAATGTAATATATGACCATCAAGGGCGTAGCTAGGGGTGGATGCTGGGGTGCCCGTGAACCCCCCTTTGTAAGCCTATTTTTAAGCAAACAACCTACAATATTCAGGTGGCAAAATGCGACAATCTGGTGAGAACCATCTGTTTGACACAGTGTGACCCCCCCCCTTGAAAAATCCTGGCTATGCCCCTGACCATACATGTAATTATTAAGAACTGAGATGTCTTTTGTTTGCATATTTGCTGCTTCTGACATGATGTTCCTCCCTATTTACAATGTATATCTCTTACACAAAGTACTCCTCTGTAATAATCAATCAATTCATGTTGACTTGAAGATGTCAGCAGTAAGTTATTTTTTTCCTGCAGATTCCAAACATCATCAAAACCCCAGAGGAGGAGCTGCCAAAATTCTGGTTGATGTATTTTAGAGATTGGCTAAAAGGTAGGTCAAATGCCTTTACAAGTCCTGCTCAACTCCAGACAACACACAAAAGAATAATTATTATGAAATGTTACTTTTTTACCTTTTGGCTTTGTTTGAAGATTTAACTTATAAAATTAATGGGGACATAGTTTTTCAGTGAGTGATTAACGTAACCAGACCTTGCTGTATATTGATCTGTAGTACAGTTAAGTGATTTAAATATGAAAAAAAAAATGCAAAAGTGATGTGTACAACCCTTAAATCATTGACCTCTTGAGCTTCAACCCTTCATCTGCTCTTTATCTTTTTGTCTTTTTCTGTGAGTTGGCAGTGTGTTTGTTACCATGTAACCAATTTCAAATTT
>OX421457.1:31170086-31185086 GCA_949126865.1 Montipora capitata | reverse complement strand
TTAACCATCGGGAAAAGATAGTGTGTACCGGTACCATCGAGAAAGGCTGTCTGTGGGTCGAGAATCGTGGCAAGAAAGATGAAGAGAAAACACTCAAGTATGAACTGCTTCGATGGGAGCTGAAAGCACAGTACAAGGGTTATAAGATCAACCAATACAATGTGATCATAGATATGCTGGGAGGCTGGAGAGTGGACATGTAAAGATCCCTCAGGGTGCTCCTAGGTTCTAGGTGCAGAGAAATCTTAAGGCTAATGCAGAGATCGGTCATTTCAAGTACGCTCCACATCGCTCGGACATTCAAGGTTGCTGCCTAATTGACTTTAACCAAATGCCAGTCTTTCAAGCAAATGTTAGGTCGTTGTTTTTAAATTAGTTTTTTACAGGCATATGAGCCGGTTTCAATTAATGTTATTAGGTTTCTACTATTTTGCACTTAGCATAATTATTATGAAGTTATAATCCCTGAAGGAGCATAGGTTACGTTAATATGCCCTATGTTCCTTAGTAAGCTCAGCATCTAGAAGTACAGTACTGCTATAATAATAATCATCATCATCATCACTAAATATTTAAGTCACTTTATTTAAATCTCAAGGTTATTATTTTAGCAAGCACAAGTGCTCTATACAATACAATACAATACAACACAATATTGTATTGTATATGTTGGTTTTTGAGGAGAGGGGAAAACCAGAGTAAAAACCTCTTGGAACAGAGTTGGTGGAAGGCGAGTGCTCTCACCACTGCACCACCCCTGCTCCCCTGAATGTTCCTGTGTTCACACATTCCAGAATTAAGTAACATGAGGGTTTTTTATTGTAAAACTCACAGCTCAGAGTTATTATTCTATTTATCAACAGTTGAGCCACCATCCCCACCTATAAACTTCTCTTACATTCCGTTCAATGTGATCAACTTACGGAAGACGAAGGATTTCATTGATGCAATAAAGGTATAGAAAAAAATCAAGGAATTGTCACATGTGGCAAAGTGGCAATAATTTAAGAAAATAAAATTGCCTCCAGAAACTTTGGAAAATCTTCGCAATGCTTGTGCTCTCATGTACACAGATTAAAGACCACTGTGCAGAAAGCAAATTGCCTTATTCTTTACTGATGTGCGTCTGCTAATTAAAGGGCTTATAGAGTGTGGATTACTATTGAATGATGCCCTTGTGAAGTGAAAGCATTATTACAGTAAAACGTTCAGAGTTTCCCAAATTCAGATCCTTTCTGCTTCAAAGAAAAGGAAAGCAAAGTGTGTTAAATGTATACAATGTGATTTTGGAAGCTTGAGGCTTGTGGGGCTTTATGTGGAGAAGTAAAACTCTAAATGAAGATAACAGCCTTTTACATGTACTAGAAAAACTTGTCAAACCAAAATTGACACTGGTTGAGTCACTGAGTTACAGTATTGGATTAAGTTTTGTCTATCCAAGGTTCTTTTGAATTGCAGGGGCCAGGTGTTTTTATTTAATAAGTTAAATTGCCAAGATGATTACGGAGAAAAAACAATGATATCATATGCAACATTTGCAAGAGTAAAGTTAATACCAATTAAGTCAACCTGCAAATAATGAAGTATTGTAAATAAAGAGTCACGTCACTCATCCTTGCTTTGTTCTTTGCAGAGTGTCCGTGCCATATCAGAGGAATTTTCCAAACTGGGTTTGCCCAACTACCCGACTGGAATTCCTTTTACTTTCTGGGAGCAGTACATTTGGCTGGGAGAGCACCTTTTGGTTGCTCTTGCAATTGTCCTGGCTGCAAGTTTTGTGGTCATGGCACTTATATTATGCAATGTCTGGGCATCAGTGTTCATAGTAAGTGTAAAATCATTTTCATTGACACCTTTTTATTTCAACAAGGTGTATTTATTGCTATTATCATTGTTATTATGGATTAGTTTGAAGGTACTATTTGAAAAAAATAGGACAACACTTTTAAGACATTCAACATTGTGAATTAAAGATGAGATACTAAAATCGAAACATGTCTCCTAAGCTTAACAGTGTCGCCCTGTTTTTCAAATCATTATTGTTATTATTATTGTTATTATCATCATTACCAACATCATAGTCATTGTCATCATTACTATTATTAATATTGTTATTATTGTTTTAAAAGGTGATAGTGCTGATTATGATCACTGTGGAGTTGTATGGCTTCATGGGGTTGACCCACATTAAACTCAGTGCTGTACCTGCCGTCACGCTGATTCTTTCTGTTGGAGTCGGTGTTGAGTTCACTGTTCACATGTGTATGGTAAGTCATATTGGCAGTGAACACACTGTATGTTGAGGTTCAAATTTTTCCTGGGTTTAACATTTTTCAAACCAGTTAAATTTTGATTTTCTTATGGTCTAATTTTCATTATCATAATCTTTACCAAAGGACAAATCAAAATTGAACTGGTTAAAAAAAATTTGAGCCAGGAAAAAAATTTGAACCACAACAAATATAGCTCATACAATTAACCAACAACAGGAGTGAAAGCTGCTGGATTGATTTTTGTATGATCATGCTACAGTATCAGTGACTATACACTGTACATCTTCACATCTGCTCTGAACAGTTTTCAGTCTTTCCAATAGCATAACTTGCCCTTTCTGGGGAATTGTGGGGGCTTATTTTATCACCTTAAGACAAGGACAGGTGACAATTTTTTTCCCAAAAAGGTGGCAGAAAAAGTAACAATTTTGTGATAGCAAAGTGAGGAAGTGCAATCACATTGAGGATTTAACAAATACATTAGTTTTTTTCAATAGCAGCATTTGTAGGGAAGATATCAGCTTAATACAAATGTTCTTTCCATTATTCAAATCAATATGACAATCACAGGACCAAAAGAACCTTATCCTTTGTTTTGGCAGCCAAGAAGACTGTGGTCAGCAACAAATGGTGTCACTGGCTTTTGACAATGGATGACATCATGGACGTTTCTGTCAGTTGTTTCTTGCTACCTATTCTCTTTTGTGTCATGGCATATAGGATTTTCCATTTTTCTGTTCTGTCTGTCTTCTGTCTGCTGTGATTGTCCTTTTTTCGTCCCATATTCATATGGCTTGAGTCAGTATGGGAGGCTTTCATGTGACATCATAGCCACCATGTTGGTGGATGAAAACAAAAGATCTTTCATTTGCTTCTTTCGTTCCTCCACCAGAAGTCGTACATGTACATTTCTCTAATGTTATTGGTGTCTGTAGAGGTTGATTGAATTTACCGTCCTAGACACAAAAAACTTGACCCTTTCCAGCAGCTCCTTGGTACTGATGTACGTGATCTTGCTGTTGACTTTGCTATGACACAAACCTTTGCTTTTCTAATTTAAATCACATTGTACGTCTGCAGTTTTATTTGCATCAGAAAATAAATTTTAAAAGATTGAAATCAAACCCAAGAAGCTCAGGGTTTTCATCATGAGCTGAACTAGCAGGGCGATATTGTGAATTAACTTTTCACATGGCTTGTCTTCCTTCGTTCTTCGAGGCTGATTATATTGAATAAACCTTGCTAATTAACAGCTGTCTGAAAAGCTGGGGGCGGCTTTTATTGTAACAGGAGAGTGCGGGGCTGATATTTTAATAACCCCCTTATTAAAGTTGATAATCCCCTAGGTGAATAATTATTACAGTAATATTCCCCTCACATACACCCACATGCCTTCCATTTCATGCACTGACAAAAAAAACGACTTTCGTTTGGCTGCCCACTGATTCCAGATATTCAAACACCAGAAGTCTACCTTTTTAGTGTTCTTTGGAATTCTCTCACTGTTCCTGGCCAGCAGGTCTTTGTCATCCATGACTACGTGTATGATATCCTCTCTTCGACGCTTTCGTCTTGTTTGCTTCAGTCTCTTTTTTAATGCTGCCGATTGAGACTTCTTGATGCTTGTCCGAGTGGTCAAAGCTGATCAACCCCTTCTGTCGCCTCCTCAATGTTAAATTGGCCTCTTGCCGATTGATACAAATTTCTCCAACTCATTGCCCCGATTTGTCGAGCCATTAAAGCTACTTTGTGTGAGGAAAAGTTCTTCTTCAGAGTCACTCATGTCTGCCATCTGTAAAAAACTGAAGTAGTTGCAGGGATGTAGCTAAAATTTTGCAAAGAGGGTAATGTGCACTTGACAGGCAGAATGCCCAGTTGGGGTCAGAGGGGATGCCTCCCTGAAAATTTTAGAAAGTTAGACTCTCATAAATGCGTTTCCTTGATTTTAGGATAGGATTTGTGATATTTTCATTCAATTTCTTGTTGCCTTTTTAATGAAAAAATGTCACTTTGTTTGAACACATGCTCTCGGTGTCTCGTGTCGATTCTGTCATAGTCATAGCTTTGAATTTTCACTCGGTCTGCCAGAGTTTGATGAAGTATCTTCGGCAGAGATGAAGAAGTACCTCAGAATCACTTTTCCTCCTTTTTCTCGCTGACATTTCAGCTAATACGACACATTTGAAATGTGTGAATTGTGGGTTTACATGATTTCACATACACGAAGTAGAAATACTGCTGGCCAATAAGCTTTTTACCAAACACACAAGATCTTGGATCACCTCTTACGTACTGTTGTAATGAATCAACCTTTTGGACATTTATACAGCCAGTCTCTGTCAGTAGGTACAGTTTGGGTGTGTAGTACATTTCTTTTTTCACAAATTATAAAATAGATGACAAATCCCAAAATCTTAAATTACTTGATCACCCGGAAATTTATTCGGAATAGCTGGCGATTTTTTCCAGCTGCCGGCTTCTATCTACATCCCTGGGCTGTAAAGCTGTCAGTTCTATTCAACAATGTCCAAATCCCAGAGCTATTTTCCTAACCTTTAATGTATTGTAAAGCTTGTTTAGTACGCATATGGTTGTTTTGGTCGGTAAACCAAAAGCAAAAAAAATGACATGTCTATTATGCTGTTTTACAATGGATAAACCCCACTGCGTTTTTCGCAGCCATTGTTCTATTGTCAGTGTACGTGTATCAAAACAACGAACAAAAACATGTCATGGTTGATACCTTGCCCATGTGATACAGTGTACCTCGCCCATGTGAAAAATAAGCCGGTTGAGGCACCTCGTGGATATGTGATTTATTCACCGAGGGCGCGTACATCACATATCCCCTCGCGGCGGGTCTAATCTGCAGGTCGCAGGTTGCAGGTCATTGTTTCACCGATACAGAAAGTATCCTAAACATTCATAAAAGCTAACCTTACTCCTAAAAACTTTTGTTTAGGCCTAATTAGGCCTAAGGTTCTGTATTGGTGAAACAATGACCTGCAACCCGCGATCTGCGACCTGCAAATTAGACCCGCCGATCCCCTCGTTGCCTCAAAAATAACCCTTACGTAATAGGAGAATCGTCTGAAAAGCAAAGCTCAGTTGCGACTATAATTTCCATTAAGAGAAAAATTTATCCGGAGAATTTCGCATTAAATAGTATCCGGAAAATTCTCCGATCCTCGATGCCTAATAAACATGCTTATCTTAGCCAACTCCAATTTTGCTTTTTGTTCTATGTAACGTTGAATAAAATACATTCGCGGCATTACTCTGTCTGTGACACATTTGTTCATTGAGTAAGCTTACCTTGGTTGTTGTTTTTTTAACTTATTCTTCCCAGCAATTTTTGACAAGCGTAGGAGACAGAAATCAACGGATGCAAAAAGCGGTAGAGCACGTCTTCTCGCCTGTTGTTGATGGCGCTGTTTCCACTTTACTTGGTGTTATCATGCTGGCGGGATCAGAATTTGATTTCATTGTCAGGTAGTTCATTTAGGCAAGAAGATAAAATCATAATAGCTGCTGAAGATAATAGTTTTGTGAAACTTGTTTTGAGTCTTTGACACATGGTGGAAAAAATCCTGGTAACCAGGCCTCCTATACCATCATTCTTTGCAAAGAATTGAATTTTTCGTAGAATGGCGAAAATATCCCCGATCCCTTCAAAGCGAAGATAAATAAAGAATATAAATTCATAATGATTACTAATTGTTGCAAAAGTTATTACTGTGATTTGCACGTCTGTTTTTCAATAAGACGTTTCTTATTTTCTGTGGTCGTGAAAAAGATTCGCCATCGTAAAAATCTCCTTAGATTTGCGGAAATTAAGTTGAAGAAATTCATTCGAGCCGCTTCGAATGTTAAGGACGGTGCCTACCAATTAACAATATTTTTGCCCCGGTGTGTGATTATGCAGGAAATGTAGATCTTAACAAGAGTTATTGAAATCCAAAAAGAAAATTGAGGGTAACCACGCATTTTTCAAAGATAATTCATGAATACTATTTGTAAAAAGCTTTAAAATACAAAGCAATGTATGGCGTTCTTTCTCAAATTGAAGGTTAATTATCTCTGAAAAATGCATGGTTACCCCCAATTTTCATTTTGGATACCAAGAGGACTTACTAAGATCTACTTTCTCCGGGTAGTTTTAAACCGCGCAAAAGTATCCCTGTATTAGTAAGCATCACCGATAGGAAATCCGAGTATCTCAAGATGCGCAGAACGTATGCGCAATAACAATAGTAGGCACCGTCCTTTTAACATTGCCTTTAAGGATTTTTTTGTCTTTTTTTTGTTTTAACGATCGGTGTCAAATGGAGGGCTGTTAAACAGTTTTACAAATAGTGTGTTAGAAGGCGGAGAAGCAAAGGAATTTATAATTAAAGTCACGTCTGATTTTTATCACCTCGTTTTCTTTGTTCTTTAGATATTTCTTTCATTTGTTGGCCGCGCTGATTGTAATTGGAACATTAAACGGTTTGGTGTTTTTACCGGTATTATTGTCTCTAGTGGGACCAGGACCTGAGGTAGGTTGTTATCACCGAAATTCATCTATTTCTTGTTTGTAACAGAGACCAATCAGACCAAACTCACGTTTTGAATTAGTAATTTGAAGCTTGTCCGCTCTAAACATCCTTGTTAATACTGTTTAAAATACGTTTTTTACCTCAAAACTAGTTGTTGCTCCTCTTGTTCAAAAGTGACCATTACGAGAACGAAAAATAAGTTCTGAATAAAGGTTGACTCGTGTTATGGAGGGAGAGGCTGGTGTTCAGTCTCAGCATTATGGCAGTGCTTCCTTGGACAGAAGAACTGACCGGGCATGTGGAAGTACTAACTCTGTAATGCCTACACATTTCGAGGTTGATATATACTCTTTCAGAAGAGTGCGAGGGAGAATGTAAGTAAGTAAATGCACAAGTGTTACTTCAAATTGTTGCATTTTCTTTGCAAACTGAAGGGTCTGGCCGGCCAGTTCTGACAAAAGGAAAGCGCCCTTAAACTTGAAGGGACACTTTGCGTTGGATGTCAAAATTGGTTGTGCATCAAATTAGGTGAATTTCTGGCCGTATGGGAGAGACCTTCTCATGACACCAGTTAATGGAACCAAAGTGAGTCCCAGAGGTTTAAAAAAGCGCTTTCATTTGGGAAATCTTTTTGTTTGACCGTTTTAATTTGACGCTATTAGGAAGACGAGCAGTAAACCTTTTTCTCTTACAGATCGAAGAGATCGCTCCACCCGGAACAGCCTCATCAGCTGGTTCCAATAGGGAGTTTCTTCCAAGTTCAACGTGCAGGCAGAGAACTCCTCCTACCGACTCCGAGTTGTGTATTGTTGCTAAGCAAGAAGAGCTGTCTTCTGGTTCAAGGGGTAGGCCTCACCGCCACAAGAGAAATCCTCATAAAAGTAAAAGCCGTGGCACTAGGCGTCCACGCCAAAACTGCAGTCCTCCTTCGGTGGATTCCGACTCGTCCAGTTCGACAGTGACTCGAGTGACTGCGCGCGCCACGGTCACGGTCGAACTCCACACTTCGGAAAGATCATCGTACCCGAATTACCGAAGCGGAGCGCAGATCGCTAGTCCACTTCACAACGAGGGCGAAAGAGAGAAGGAGGACATGCGCATTACGAATATGGAGGAGTATGGTGGTGATCCAAGAAGGTGATTGAACTGTACAGAAGTTGGCAGTAAAACGCGGATGAAAACACGTGAGACGTCACTTGTCATTGATGCAGTGCGTGCGTGATGTAAGTAACCCGGGTGTGCAACCCTGTGTTTTGTCGAGGTACGTTAAATTATACTGCGTCAATTTGACGTTCGTTCAAAAAGCAGAACAGTGAAACTGGATTTTACTGGACAATTATAAACTGTTACGAAACTAGAACAGTTTGGATGAACACTAGAAGATCACAGTTATAATTTAGAGTGGAAAAGACGAATATAATGTTATTTATATTGGTGTAAAAAGTTGAAAGATGTAATTAATAGTCCTCCAACCGGTTTGGCCTATGTTAATCTATATATCTTGTAATTTAGCATGTATAGGTTCGTAAAGTGTGTCCAGGGTTGTTTGTATTTATGGTGAGGAAGTAACTATAGAGGAAGCGATAGCAAAAGTCTTGGAAGATGACGGCCTTGACTTAAAAAGTTTATACGCCGTTTTCCAAAATAGCCACCGTATATTCACGTAGTGTGAAAATAATTCTTGTTTCTTGTTTCATCGCTGACCAAAATAATCGCAGGCTGTGGGAAGGAAAACCGCACAGAGACGATTCTCAACCCTGAACATTGCATTTCCCGTATTACCGTTAAAGTGCCCCTGTGACCAAAAAATCAATTTTTATTTTTATTTGGATTTCAAGAGTATGTTAACTAAACTCTAAGCGACCAAAGTTTTTGAGCCTTGATTAAAAAAAAAAAAACACCTGTTTGTTCTAACTGAAATTTTCCTATTTAATGGTCCGCCATTACTAGCTTTAAGGTCTTGGGAGAGCTGGGGCGCGTTTCTCGAAGTCCCGAAACTTTTTGGGCTTTTTCGGGTATCATAATTCCCTCTGTATCTTAAGAAAAAAAAGAGTTTAAGTCAACAAATTTCACCATTATTTTCCTTTTTGTTATCCTGAAAACATGTTAAAAGCCCAGCTTATGAAAACAAGCGTAAGGCAGTTTCGTTAATGGCTTTTCGGGCCCGAAAAGTTATCAGGACTTTCGAGGAACGGGCCCCAGCTGGATCGAGGAGAGAATGACGTCAAAGGCTCACTAGTTTAAGAATGCAATGCGTGTGTACGCCACAGAATTAATATGTTGCACGGGAGTTTTGGGCTTCCAGACTTTTAACTCGCGTTTTGTATGTGTAATCGCATGGTCCCCAGGGCAATTAAGGATTAAATTCACGCGTATTTTCAAAGTTTTCACAAAATCGCCCGAAACGGGAAGCGAGGAGGGCAATTTGGAAAACTTTGAAAATACAAGTGAAATGAATCCTTATTTGCACGAGGGCACATCGCGATTACATGTTTATCACATGAAGGGCAAATTTTAAACTTATTTAGGGAAGCCCGTTGAATGCCACGACAAATGACGATCAACTTAACATGCTTTCATTCGGTTAAAGTTCAATTCATTAAATATATGCTGTCAACAAAAATTGCGCTTAATTCAATTAAACTGTATTTTGCATGTGGATTCTCTTGTAACTTCGTTTGCTCTTGATAAGCAACTGTTAACCAATCAGGATCAAGTAATCATTTCTTTTTGATTACAAAAGTTCCCTCGCGATTAAGAAAAAAATGCCCTCCGTCTCAGCCAATCAGCATTCAGCAATTCTGTCCCGTATGTGACAAGCATATATAATAAGCTGCTTTCACACGCTGAAATTTTAAACTAGTGAGCCTTTGACGTCACTTTTCCCAGGATCCAATCCTCCGAGGTCCAATCGGTCAGTTTTGAACGTGAGTAATGCCGCACCCTGAAATCTAAAACACACTCTCGAAGTAAACGGCCTTTGGATAAACGTCAAAGCTCAAAATTTTGCCAGTCAGGTGTTAAGCAAACACACTTTAAAAATCTGAAGTAAAAAGGAAGTGATTTTTTTTTAATCACAGGGGCACTTTAACTTTTTCTCGCATTTCTGGTAAAGCCTGATTGCACGCTCTTACGTCTAGAAAATAAGAGTGAATCTCGTGAGGTGTTTTCAAATTGGGGGAAAGAGTCGGTTCGCCGGTTTCCTTGCAATTCGAAGGCTTGGAACGAAATGCTGGAGAAGATTCTTCTCTTTTTCGACCGCCTGAGAGTTAGAGTAAAAAAATGTGTTTGGTATTAACTAAGCCTTGTTTTGTTGCACGATCCAAGCCTTTAGAGTAGAGTGGAGAGATCACTTGGCCCTTGGTGTTTTCAATTGATTTCAATTGGGGGATAAATTACCCACCATGTGACCTTACCCATAGGTTCCGAAATAGTTAGTTGCCTCATAAACCAAGACTGAATTAGATAAGAGTGTTGTTATGGCATGGGTGCGCTCCCCAGCACAGCCACAAATTAGTCTATTTTTAGAATAACCGTTCCCGCGAAAACCAGTTGACATGACCTTGAAAAAACGTTAGAAGCAGTCACGCGTGACATGGCTTCTTCTGATTGGTTAAACTTGGCGGCCCTTTGTTCGTTTCGCGTGCAAAGTGTATCTGAAAGTAAATCCATTTATATGACTGTGATCGGGCAAGACCGCAAAATGATCGATCAGCACTCTAATCTAATTCGCTGTTGTCGAAACCATTGATGAATCCGAGAAATGTACTTTATTGTAAATATTACTGTTGGTCAGTTAGTTCACCCTTACTTGCCTCTTGTAATAATGTGTTAATTTTTTCAATCTTTTGTGTAAAAAAGTTTGGATGGCTCGAGTGTCTTGGGTGTTTGCCTCAAATCTTGGTATATAGTCTTGTCTAGGACAGGAGCTTATTAACTGGAGCGTCCATACTTAGTATACCTTAGAGTTAACCCTGTCCCATATCGTTTTATTTTTAGAACTGCGATATCCTTTCATCATTTTGAAATACCTTCGTGTTTCGGGTGTGCTGCGTTGTGACGTAATCAGTGGCCGACCATGAGTCTCTTTTGATTGTGAAGGCACCCGCAAAATCCCCTGGGATGTGCTTCTAAAAATAAAAAGATACGGGAGAGAGTTGACTCAGAGGGCTGATATGGAAGATGGAGGCTCCGGGTAATGGACTCCTGTCTAGGATAACTAACTCGAATAGTATTCAAGGCAATTAGAATTAAAGTTTCAGTCGCTCCAGCGTTTATCCAACCCTTAAAGGTACCGTAGGGGGCATGAGAATATCCCTGGGATAATAATTTCATTGGGGTATAATTACTCAAGACACCAAGAGCAATCAAACCAGGGATATGTGTAAGTCAGTTGAAACTGGTGTGAAAGGCCAGACTGAAGTAATGTGCGATAAGGTTAAAAAAAAAGGAGTTTGCTTCTATCAGGGGGATAAGCTAAATGAGCTAGTTTTTCTTTCCTCTCGGATATTTTAAAATTCTGAGCAAAGTCGTCTTCATTGTCATTATCTTATCAGTAACTTTAATTTTGCCACGTTGTCACTAGTATCATCATCACAATCGTCATTATCGCCCTTTTCTTTCTACAAATAGTAAAAACAATTTCAGAGCTATGTGCATCTTTCCGCCTTGTTTTCAAGCGAAGTCAGTTATTAGGGCACACTCGAAGCGTTTACTCGATTGAAGGTCAAGTAGTTACCTTGTTTTTATTTCAAGACGACAATCGCAGTGATAGCTCGTTTGTTGCATGAGGTCTACACTTAAATTTTTTTTCTGGTATATAAGGGGTTTATATTGAAAAATAGCATCGCTTAGACGCATTACATCACGGGTTATGTTGTATTATATTATGAGAGGCAGTAGTCCCTAAGTTATTTATTTACCCATGCCGAAGTCAATAAATCGATTTATAGGACTCCGAGCGAATCGATCTTTTTATCAAATCGACTCGATCAGTTTTCAAGTTGATATACCGTTCGTCGTTTAGTCGTTGGTTAATACTATTGGATACGAGTAAAACCAACGAAGAAATATTAAATTATTATCACTGAAATAAACCTTATCGGATATTTAATTCATAAAGTTTCATTAACATTGTGACTTTGCTTTGTGGTATTTGACAAAAGCGAGAAGCATTTCATGCTTCCTATGTCTGTCTTCAGCTTTTCATTTCGCTTAAAAAATGACAATGTTGCTGTAAAGTATCTAGTCCCTAGCCTGCGAAACTGTCAGAGAAGAGAAATTTCGTTTCTCGGTCTTTCTTTTCGCTGAATTAAGACCCCAGATTCAATGAGTCGGTTATCTACAGGAGAATTATACGCGGACCGTCTGTGCAGACACATTAGTGGTTGCCGGCCATTTAAAGAAATGGACATTCACAATTCCGGACTTAATTAATGACCACCATTGCATATTAAAGCACTCTATCGCCCCCCTTCAACTCCCGTACGGGCCTTTGTTCGGAAAAATGCAGTGCCCAGCTCATTCAAAAGGAAGTGTTTGGATAATTGGTCTGCGCATACGCAAATGTTTGGTAGAATTGTTGCGTTTGTGTGATGCACGTTGACCCACGCTCCTGTTTGACTTTCCGTGCCCCCATAAATCTATGATAAAAAAGCGCTAAGACGAGAAAATGAAAACCATTTGGGACAGGCGTCCATTTCTTCCCTTGTCATGGAATGGCAGAATTACCCAGAATTCGTTTGGGAATGAACGAGGCAACTTGAGAAGCACGAGACTGGCCCTCAACAAATGGCTGAAGCGCGACCGGAGGAAAAAGGGAGAAGAACATTTCTAGCCAGATACTAAGGAGTAACCCTGGTGTCTGCTGTTAATTAATGTAGCCTTTATAATTTTGATTTCTGAACAAATATTTGTCATAGAATATTGCCGACAAAGTTGTACTTAACTCGCTGTTATTTTTGTAGAAAAAACTGCGTAGCTTTTTGTCAGTTGTTCTTGTCAAAAAAAAACGGTATAATGTAAATAAGAGAACAGTGAAATTCATATTTGTAGATTACTGAAGTGAAACTCAGGCTGTACCTCTATGTAATAAGCGTATTCAAATTTTCCTCATATTACTGTGTAAAAGTCTGTTTTTGAATGATTTTCCTGCTACTGCATATGAAAAACAACCGAGTTTTCCTCCCCGTTTTCTTTACATGATCTCTGCGGAAGTTACATTCTGTCCCCAAATAAACCTAGAACAACCAGTTATGGTCTTAAGTCTTTGCCGTTACTTAATAAGCTAAGTTGTGGAATGCGCTACTGAGCTAACACGTTTTAAAATGAGACTCCAGGCAAACATTTTGTATAGCCGCTTTTCTTGCTTTTGAATTAATTAATTTTTCTTGAAATATTTTCTATTAATTTAGTTATATATCCATAGATGCTATGTATTTTAGCTGTAAATGTAGTGTATCCTAAGATAGTAGCTCCTGTAGTTACTCTGAATTCCAGGATCGATGAAAGAAAGTTGAATGCATTTGTGTATGTTTCCGCCCTTTAGCAGGGCGCGTGCGTACACTTTGTATTCCGCGACTACAGTGCTTACCATATGAGAGATAAAATGACTTTTCCCTTGAATATATAAGCCATCGACATCTTACGTTAAATTGTAATGACAAGGGCGGTCTGATGGAGCTGTGAGTAGGCGTGGGATTTGTCACATATGGTTTAGGGCCGACATATCTCTCCCTCAATGCCGTACCGGGAGCAAGGTCGGTAGCAGAAAGCAGCAAAGGGCCAACTGCGTCCAAAAGCGATCGCACGGGCCGAAATCCCGGGATGACTCGTTTGGTACGACGCTCCAGCGCCACGACTGGAGGTACTGCATTTTTCTCTCTTGCTCAAACATTCCGTCGGCGTATCCGGAAAAGAGGAGTTTAAGTAACGACGATGGCTACGGCAACGACAACTCTAAAAAGGAGTAATATTATTGGTTAAGAGTACCAAAATGATCGTGCTGCACGTGCGGCACGCATTTTTGAACAATTCTCTCCCCCACTCGTCAAAATTACTACGTGAAATGACCAAATTTACCAATCCAGTTTTAGGACGCTCATATTGAACAATATAAACAAGATGGAATAATCATGAAAAACTTAAAACAGCTCAAACTTATATTTTGAAGTGACGTTTTCAATCTCCGTAGCTGTCGTGGTTTCTTTTAAAAACTCCCTAATAAAATCCCAAGGCTGCGCACTCTATTCTCAGGAGCCCTCCAGTTTGAGTCAAATATTCCTTAATAAATTTTTGCCATTGTCACAGTTTCACATCAGAATCAATTGACAAAGATTGAACTTTCATTTCAACCAACCAAATGACCAGCTCCCAACGTCAGTGGCCTAATAGCTCAGTTGGTTAGAGCGTCGCACCGGTATCGCGAGGTCACGGGTTCAAACCCCGTTGAAGTCCTGAAATTTTCAGGCTTCTCTACGCAATTGCAATAATTGCGTTCATAACTGCGAGGATCATGTGGCTTCCGGCTTGATTTTATCGATGTGCGTGAGCTAATGCGCGCGCCAATGACGCAAGAAATTATGCGCAGTAGGCTTGCGCAATGCAAAACCAGGGAATCACCTTAATTCCCACACAAATCCTTATATTTTTGTTGGCTTTCCTTCACAAAAAGTCTGGGGTTGCCTGTGTCTGGTTGTTAATAGGGCTGAAAGGAAGGAGTAACCGCAGAATACCAGGGCAGTATTGTGTTCTTGTAGCGGCGACATTTGAAGAACGAAGCAAATAACATTACACGCGATTCTTATGTAGGGAATCGATCGATAGCTTACGTATATTAGCCAAACGCATTTCCGGTCAGCCTCGGTTTGAATAATTACCGGTTTGATATTGGCAACATGTTTTGTACTTGATCGTGAAGGTATCTCTCCGCGCGAAAATGTAGGAAATATACTAGGCCATATGATCCATGTCTTAAGATGTCTTAACCTTTTCCTCTGTCAGTGGCAGCTCTCACATTTTTTAGCATGGCTGACAGCATCGCACTCAAGCTACGAACAAAACTTCAAGCTATCTTTTTCACGCTGGGTTGTTTTTCTCAACGATTCTCCTGGACTGTTCTAGCGATCGGCTTTTTCATTCTTATAGGATTTTCTGTTGGTCTCTTAACTGCAAGAATCGAGACAGACGTT
>OX421457.1:31157586-31162586 GCA_949126865.1 Montipora capitata | reverse complement strand
GAGCAGTGCAGAAGGCCATTGAAGTCAAAGTCACTATTTATGACAAGTAAAGCAAATTGGACTCCTTCACTCCTATACCTAGCGTGTGTGACGCATTTCCGGTTGTCTGTTGTCTTCTTTGGACAGAAAGAAGCGACAACCGGTGGTACGGTATTCACACAGGCCACAGGTATTCGCAATAACCATTCTCGTCCCTAGAGTCCTGGTCAGCTCCTTCAGTTAGGAACAAAATCAATGACCTCTGACTTTCCGGAATTTTGATGCCCTTAATGATTTCTTTCCCGCGCATCCTCAGAACTCTTTTGCCAACGGTCGCGAAAGTGGATGCCAAATGCGTGTATTTCGAAACCCACTTGAGGTAAAACTGGAGTGTCCGCCATATTTGAAACACGTAACCTCTGAGGACGACAATGGAAACCGACGATTCCATTGGACTGCAATGGGCCTCCTTCGTAGGCCTGCGCATCATTAATGTCGTCAAATCAAATTCTTCTTCCAACTTTTGTCCTAAAATAATACTGTGACTTGTCTTTTGTGTAACGTTGTTTGAGTTTAAGTCGGTATTATCAATTTTCGTGCAATACGCGAACTTTTCTCTGACATGGTGTTAACTTCGAACTGACATTGGCGTTATGCCAAATTTCACATAGCATCATGCCACACATTAACAGAAGTTCTTCTTTCCAGTTTTTTCTTCGGCAAAGATCTTCGTCTTTCATTGTTTTTCTCACTCCACCCGAGTATATAAATGCATACATGCACAAACTGCTCAGGGGAAAACTCAGAGACGGACAATCATCCCCTACTTCGTGGACTGAGTAGCGATATGTACCACTAGTTCCGCTTCTTTCTACTAAAACCGGGTTAAACTGATCTTTTTTCTCTTTGTGCTACCTGGGTCACTGGGCTGGTGCGACTTTATTCCCTTCGTTAACCTTGTCTTTGCAGGACATGGAGCCACTCAGATTTATGCTACGTGCCAGAAGTACCATCTTTCAACGACTCTTTGGTCGATGGGGTAAGTATCGTTTACCGAGTTTGATCTTTTTACTGCAGCTCCACTGAAGCTACAAAAAATGGTACATGTATTAAATATCGTAAAACCAAAACGAGACTTCTTGTTTTGGGCAATCCAGCAGATTCCGGCCTTTCAAATGAACCAATCAGAACGCCTCAAAGCAAATACACGCAGCCGGTGCTTAGCGCGGGAAAAGAGGGAACGAACCAATCGCAATTTATCTTTTTTTGTCTATTTGACCAACAATGCTGTCTGACTTAAATCGGCGAAGATTGATTCTTATAGACTATGCCGCATGATGATGTGGATCTTAAAGTTTTCGTTTCTTTCTCTTTATCATTTAGATCGTGTCGTCCATTATTCCATGCTTGATAATTTCACCACTGGATTGTTTCTGGGATGGCGCAAAAGTTCTTAAGCTGAGAGGGGTCTTACCGGATATAGTCAGGTATGAACTTCAGACTCGGTTGATGCCACTCTGGTTTGAGAATGTAACTTGCATAGTTGCGATTCAAGAGCCAACGGTTCGACACTAGTGATAGGCAGATGGCAGTGTCTTCATCAGGGGTAATCGAAGGCAGGCACAAGAACCCATTTATACTCATTGATTAGCACCCTTTCCTTTTAATGAGAAGAAATATGTTACTTTGAGGTAAGAGGCCGCCGTCGTCACAGTTTAAAGAAGCGTAGGTAGATTTGATGTGCTTACCTTCCAAACAAACTCACTGATGGTACCGGAGCAACCGCATTCCAGCCGTTTCCTTGTCTAGGAGCACAAAACTGCTCGTTGTGACATCATGTGAAACCAAAGGATAGTATCTCTTGTTCGCTTTGACGAAGGTCTACGCCAGCTTTGAAATCTGTTTTTTCATTTAGTTGATACCGATTTTTAGTGGGAGGCATCAAAGACAAGGTCGTTTGAAGAGCAGCTTACCGGCTAATTTTTTTGCTCTCGTCTCTTTGCCCTGACTTCTGCTGAACATGTTTGTCTCCTATTTAGGAATTTCCCATTAGAGTGGACCAAAATTCAGCCCTCTTCGCTTCTCAGCCTGTTGCCGTTATTGCAAATAGAAGGCGAAGATGAAATCAGAGAGCTGTTTCTCAAGGTAGATGGTAGTATCGCAGCGTAGTGGATCGTTGTTGTTTGCAAAAAAATAATTGTGAATTTAATGCAGCGTTTTTTAATAAACCATGAAAGCCTGGGACGTTACAGGAAAGTAAGGGATCAATAAGGTAACGTGCATGCTTGATCAAGGTGCGGAGTCAGTGATCCATATGCGTAGAGCTTCAGCTAGAAGCTTCGAACGTTAACGATTTACGAAAACGAAAACGGTCACTTTTGATAGGAAATGAAAAGATGTAACCAAGTGCAAACCCGAAACAGGTGATTTTTGCAGACTCTTCGTTAGATCTTGAGTCGGGTTTTCTGTTTGCACCAGGTTTCCTACCCTAATAGACATGAGGTTTTGATTGTACTCTAAAAGTTGGTGTGATTTTCTTTTCGCCATTTTGACGTTCTGGATTGTTCTTTTGGTGTATTCACAACACTTATTTCTTAAGTGACCTCTATATATACCATTTTCATTTTGTCAAAGTGATCTAAAGTAAACCATACCCCTCATTCATATGCTTTACAACTATGTAGTTGTTAACCAACATTTTTACTGTGTGTCAGGGCATTATTTTATCATAATGCCCATGAGCCGATTACGAATGATTTTGCGAATCAAAAATTAAGGCAGTTTTAACACCAAAATGGCACTTCTCTGTATTCATTTCGCCGTGGATTCTTGCGGATGTCGACGCAATTCGCCTTGCCAAATTGTTATCACTTGTCTCGAAAATAAATATATATTTTGACCAAATACGAGTTGGCTCGGTTTCAAATGAAGAACGCAGTGATCGCTTCCATTTGACTATAAAGCCATATGTTAATGACGTTCTTAAACCTCAAGCGTTCAATTTTACTGGAGAATCTCAAACTGAGGCCTTGCCGTATTGACCGGTTAACAAGTAGTTATTATTGAACAAGATCATATGCTACAACAGCGTATGTACATCATGGTCTCAAACTTATCGGAACGAGGATGTTTTGAGGAATACGAAGATTTTAGTTGTGCTGCGGAGGAAGAAGTAAGAACGTAAAAGTTGTATCTTAGTCACCAGTAATCATGTTGTGCTTAAACTCAACCAATTAAAAGAATCAAGTGTTAATTACTCGAACTCGCCATAGTACCGAGATCAAAGAGCTTTTTCGTTTCTAAGTAATTTCTTACTTGTACTGGATTCGTACAGGCTGGAATTACAGACGGATATCAAAACAGGCCGTGTCTTGACCCAACGGAACTCGATTGCCCGACATCAGCTCCAAACTCGCCTTCAAAATCGGGACAGGTAAGGCGTTTTAGTGCTTAAAATGTCTCTCTATGGGCATCTTGACCCTAGGTTTGACCCTAATTAGATGCACGCCCAATTTTGACATCCAACACAAAGTGTCCCTTTAAGTCTAAGCATTTGCTACCTATTTTCAACAATAAGGTAAGGATAAAGGTTAGCGTTATTTTTAGCTTTGGGTAAATGCAGCAGTTAATCTTTACTTAAAGAGCAGCATTTGGGGGACACTTTGTGACATAAATTGTCTGTATTCTGAGAAACAAGTGATGTTGATGTTGGCGAGAAGAGCAAGGGGACACTTCGTGACGCTTATTGAAATCCGCGTGCATCTAATTAGGGTCAAACCTGGACATATCTTAAACAAACCGTTCGAGCAGCTCGTTAAGTTGCACCTTTCTACCTCCTGTCAAGAAAACACGTCTGATATCGAAACACGACATTAAGTTATTCGATGGAGCCTTAATAGTGGACCAGTAGTCTGAGTATCAAGTTCCGGAAAAGGAGAGGAGGGTAATCCCCTTCTTCTCCACCACCACTCTCCCCTCCCTCCCTCCCTCCCTCCCTCCCTCCCACCCCCCTTAAAGTACACCTAACCCCAAAATATTTTTTTCGCTAAAATGAATCTTTGCAACTGCTCGAAACGCATTGCGGCCATTTTTTCATTTTTTCATTTTTCTAACAAATCCTGGCATTTTATAGGCTTCGAAAGTTGCGGAAATCCAAGCATCTTTTGTTCACGACCGAGTCAGAAGGGGAGTGGGTCTATTCCTGATTTGACGTCACAAACTGATTTACATTGCATTAACTCTTTGTAAAAATGCATGCAAAGTAGTTTGTGACGTCAAATCAGGAATAGTCCCACTCCCCTTCTGACTCGGTCGTGAACAAAAGATGCTTGGTTTTTCGCAACTTTCGAAGCCTATAAAATGCCAGGATTTGTTAGAAAAATGAAGAAATGGTCGCAATGCGTTTCGAACAGTTGCAAAGATTCATTTTAGCAAAAAAAATATTTTGGGGTTAGGTGCACTTTAAAAATTGAGCTATTAAACCAGCGATTAAGTATTACGACCATTATATTTCGGTTTGGATTTATACCAAGTAAATTATTGATGTATTCCAGCCTCCTAACGTTAGCATAGAACTCACTGGAGGATGTAAGGGGTTTGCAACTGAATTAATGGAGTGGGCCGAGGAGTTAGTTGTCGGTGGAACAAAGAAAGCAACAAGTGGAACATTGTCAAGGTGAGGATAGCGAATTGCTGCAGAGTAATTTGATTCTTTCGAAGATTTTAAGGCTATGATTCATGGGCAAAGTCCTAAATGGTAGTGGCAGACTAAAGATTAGTTTGCGTTCTTTACCTTGTAAGTAGAGCACTCGACTATGCACTCGACTATCAATTAACCAAAAAATTCTGCGGTGAAAAGTTTATGGCAAGAAGACAAGAGGGCGCCGAAGATTAAATTATGGTGTAATCGACAAATTATAGTTCAAAACAGCTCCAAACGGAAGAAACTATTCAAGGTTGCAACAGGGGCAGCACGGCTCAAGATATGAGCTTGGCTGATTACGATGATGATGACCTGGCTC
>OX421457.1:31145086-31152586 GCA_949126865.1 Montipora capitata | reverse complement strand
GGAGAGATCTTCGAAATAAGGTGTGTGTCTTTGCACGCACCGGCGATCATATTTTAATGTAGCTGGCACGATAGAAATGAATAAAATATAATCATTATTAAAGGGGCTAGGTCACGCAATTTTAGGTAATTTCAGGACTGATCGAATGGTCATAGAATTAACTAAAATATCAAAATAACTGTTCAAAACAATAGAAGAACTCTAACAAAACACAGGGAAGTAGGGACATGGATGGACAAAACTGGAGAGGATTGAAATGGATTGAATTTGGGTAAATTTGAAAAACGTCGGCCCACCTTTTTTTCAAATTTATATCAGTCTATATCAAAAATGTCATTTACACAGCTGGAAAATCATTCTCAGTTGTTATGTGGCCGTGATTTTGCAAATGAAAGACTCTTGCTCTGCCAATTTGACGTTTGGAGCTCATAATTAACAAAATTAAGCAAAATTACCTAAAATAGCGTTACGTAGCGCCTTTAACAGTGGCTCATCTTACAAAAGCCAAAAACTAGAAATTTTGCCTGCCATTACAGACTTGGAAGGATCTACGGTATGTGAGACATTTTACGAGTTGGAGCAGTTTTCAAATGACTGTCGAAAGTAATTACGCGATTGAAATTGCTACGCTTAGTGATTAATTGGTTTAAAATCTCGCGCCAGTTTATGAACCAATGAAAAAGAAAACCAAAACCAATCGCGACTTGCACGCGAGATTTTTCCCGCGCTTTGCGCAAGTTACATGGAATTGCTACGAATTTTGATTGGTTCATTGCGCTGTTTGCACCAGCTGTGATTGGTCGAAGTAATTACGTTGGTATTTGCTTTATAACACTCGAGTGAAAACCGCTGTAATTGAGAAATTTAGCATCGCGTTAACGGCAAGCGGCAAACGTCAGGCTGAAATCTGGGTTTTCCTGAAAATCCTGCAAACAAACTTGTTTGATTTCAGGTCATTTCTCTCTTGCTATTTAGAGATTTCACGCAACTTCTCAAAAGAGGGAAAAGTTAGAACAAAGTAATTCTCATTCTTTTATGACCAGTACCAGACTGCCGTTTGCCGTTTCACCTAAACGGGTAATAAAATCTCTCTCATACTTTGTAAAGCCCTTAAAAGGCTGAGACCGACGCGTAATATATTATAATTGGTTCTTTTCATGGAAATGGACCCACAGGGAAAAAAGAAAAAAATACTGATATGGGATCTGAACCCACAACCTACGGGTAAGATAACCGTTGCCTTACCGACTGGGCTACAAGATTAAATGTGGGTATATTGTGGGTATTAGTGGAGTCAACTGGCGGAAGTTAAACTTAAGTGAGTGAAGTGGGGGAACAAGAGAACATGGCTAATTCGAACTGGGGAACAGGGGAACAAAGACAGAATATCTTAGGGAACTAGGGAACATAAACCATTTTAGGGATCAAAAATCTGAGAAGAAGTTTGGAAGTACCGGTAGATTCGGTAACAAGGGAACACAAGCAATTTTTTAAAGGGAACAAGGCAACAAGGCAACAAGGACCAAGGGACCCCCCCCCCCCCCCTTTAACTTCTCTGGAATAGATTCTTGCCGCGTACTAACGGATATGGACACAATTATCTAAGGGAAATTTATGGTGCTAACGATTTGTCTACAATGTTTTACAGGAAGAGGTCGGTGTGTGTGTCGGGACCACTGGTGTCAGTGTGTTCCTTACGTCGTTTAACAACATGTTGGCGTTCTTTATGGCTGCTCTGATACCCATACCGGCCTTAAGATATTTTGCGATACAGGTAAAAAAGACACTATAAGAATGTAGGGCGTCAATGTTGGTAAGAGCCAGTTGAATTTGGGAAATAGGCAGGGCAATGTTGGAAAAGACAAGTTGAACGCTTGAATGTGCAGGCCGAATGTAAAAAAGGGCTGGTCGAATGTTAAAAGACGAATTCGGATATTGAAATGGCTGGTCCAGTATCGGAAAGGTCAAGTTTTATCAAAATCGTCTTGGTTGCAATCTTGGATATGTCTGAGTACACAGGTCCCATTGCTGAACTGTTTGCCTTTCAAAGGAAAGATAGAAATGACCCTCACACTTAACTGGACAATTTAAGCAATTGTCTCTTATAGACATCTGAAAAATTCAGGTGGCCACAACGGGATTCGAACGCATTGACCTCTGCGATGCCAGTTCAATGCTCAACCAACTGAGCTATGAAGCCACACGGTTGGTAACAGGTTAATTTGTTGGGCTCATTTTTCCCAGATAAGAGCGAGGATCACTCTTAGCTTTTGTCCATAACCCGCACTTCAAATACACATTTCTTTCATTTGTAGTTGCCTTTTGTTTTCTGGTTTCAGGCCGCTGTTGTTGTCATCTTCAATTTTATTGGAGTCATAATCATCTTCCCTGCCATGATCTCACTGGATATACGAAGGAGAAAAATTGAAAGATACGACATCCTATGTTGTTTGAAAAGGTCATGTCCTCTCACTTTTCCCTTTGACATCTCCGAATTTCTTTTTGTCCTCGTTTTCATCCAGTAGCTGCCCAGTTTTGTAAATCTTCTTTCCATTATCAACAGGTCGAAAGAGGTTGTAGGACCGGTCCAAGTCTTATCAGCAGATGACCTTTCAACGCCAAACAGAGAAAGCAGCGCGTCTAGTAAAACTGAACTGTCAAGTAATCAGGTCACAGTAAGACCAACTCAAACAATAGTAATGTCAGTTCTAGCGAATGACAAGTCCGAATCATCCGTCGCCGAGGTTGTCGTGAATGAGTACTTAAGTAACGATGAAAAGCAATCCAAGGGAACTTATAGCAGTCAAAGTAGTGTGGCAGGTAAGCAATGCTTAACAACTCCATGACTTCATCGTATTTCTGGGCAAAATATGTCAGAGTTTTCGTATGTTTCTCATCTCAGAAGATTCTCAAAAATCTCGGAAAACAGGAGCTCATATAGTAGGGCCAAAAAACTGGTTTCCCCCCCTTACTTGAGTGATTCTTCTCTTATACCTGGTTATTTTCAGATTAATATTCTTCATTTTTTTTAACTTTGCAAACGGACGTTAACGGAGACAGCGTGTGTTGACTGGCTGAGAAACACGATACTTCGCGGGAAAGCTGTTACAAATATAGACAGTCAGACAAAACGATAACTTTAAAGAGAGGTGAAAGTAGTAGCCTTCGAGCCATGGGTTCTTGAGGAGAATTGACGAATAATAAATGCATCTCAATAGAAGACATGCAAGCATGCATCTAAAGCTGTTCAATATCACCTGGTAGATACGAATATAACCATGATTCAAGATGATGATGACGATGATAAAATCCGTTCACCAAGGCATCTTTTCTCGGGAACAGTGCCTCTTCCCTTTACGGTACTGGGTCCCGTTTCTCGAAAGTCCCGAAACTTAACGGGCCATTTTCGGGTGTAACAATTCCGTTTGTATCTCGAGAACGGAGAGGATCTAAGTCGTCAAACTTCACAGTCCTTTTTCTTTTCTGTTACCTTAAAAGCATGATAAAAGATCGGCTTTCCAGAACAAGCGGTTGGCAGTTTCACAAAAGGGTTTTCGGGACTTTCGAGAAACGGGCCCCTGGGTTATATTCACAGGCAGCCTTGCTATTATAAGCTGATGTCGATGATGATTTTATTAGCATAGGAATCGTATGAATGCGAGTTCATTTCGTGATTTATGGGACAAGAGGGAGGTTTTGAAAGTTCTCACAGAACTTTCAAAACATCACGAGTGACCATAAATGACAAAATGCACGAGCAAGTTCATACGATTTTTCATTTATTATATACTCCACAAAATTACTCCATCGCACTTTCCATAGCAACTTCCCTATTACACACTATAACCTCTTTGCACTTTATAACCTATTTATGCATTCGTCATTGACCAATCAGAAACGCGATGTTCTTTTCAGTGTATAATAAATGTTGTGTAACTCGACTAGAGATTGTCTCAAACACAGGTAATCATGTAGATGTCAACACCATGCAGATAACTGCTCTTCCGAAGAACAGCACCAATCCAAAGGGGAACAGTCAAGTAAACGACATCTCATGCAGTCGATTATCTCTAGAGTATTTCGCCACAACGTATTATGGACCCGCCTTGCAACAAACCCCAGTCAAGGTCAGTCTTTAATTATGCAGCTAGCTGAACCTCAACTAGCTAAATTTACTCTGTGGTAAAAGTCGCACTCAATAGTAATGTTTATTAAGCTGTCAAGTTGCTTCTTTGTCGGACGTATTTCACCAAAACCTTGTTCATTAAAAACTCAGCTTCCACGAGTCTCTTGCAGCTCACTGATTGAGCGTCCGAACTAGTAATCGGAAGGCATGTTCGGAAGCACTCGGACTGATGATTTCTTCCGAGTATCCCCGAGTCATGCGAACATACACCTCTTCAAGTTAACTCTTTTTGACTCTGTGTATGAAGTCCTAAAGCGTGACCATTGCAATGAAAACTCCAGTCTAAGCAGTACTTTCCTGTGGTCTTGTCTAGTAAGCCCTCCAAGCAAGAGCCCATATGGGCTCCCGCAACAGGGTGGTTCTAACATTTGAGTCTGTGATGACCATTTAAGGACGGTGCCTACTATTGTTATTGCGCATACGTTCTGTGCATCTCGAGATATTCAAGTTTCCTATCGGTGATATTTTCCAATACAGTGATATTTTTGCGCGGTTTAAAACTATCCTGAGAAAGTAGATCTTGTAAGTACTCTTGGTATCCAAAAAGAAAATTGGGGGTAACCATGCATTTTTGAGAGATAATTAAGCTTCAATTTGGGAAAGAACGCCATACGTTGCTTGGTACTTTAAAGATTTTTACAAATATTATTTATTGATTATCTTTGAAAAATGCGTGGTTACCCCCAATTTTCTTTTTGGATTTCAATAACACTTGTTAAGATCTACATTTCCTGCATGATCATTAACCGGGGCAAAAATACCTTTGAAGTAGTAGGCACCGTCCTTAAATAATAGCTAGGGAGAATACACTTCCTGTGGTGCCCTGTGATATACTCTGTAGGCCCAGAAGACTTTAGAGTATATTGGGAAGGGTCTTGCCAGTCTCGTTGAGTCGCAATGCGCGCCTCGTTATCCGTTTTTATAAGAGATACGGAAGAACCAACCGTTCGTATTCAGAGGTAGTAGCTCTGTTCGTACTCATCCAACTTTTAGGGAAGACGGTATTTTTAGATATCTCTTTTTTTGTCATAAACAATTGTGTTTTCTTTCATAGCTGGTTGTGTTAGTTCTTTTCAGCGGCCTTCTGGCTGCTGGAATTTACGGCGCATTTCAGGTTGAGGACGGCTTGGAACTCACAGAGGTTGTGCCACAAGGAAGCATAGCCCACCAATTTGTGGAAGCACAGTTTAAGTATTTTTCGTTTTATCCAATGGCCCTTGTCACCCAAGACGACTTCGATTACCCAAATCAACAGAGTAAACTCTATTCCTACCATAACGCTTTTAAAGAGGTAAGTAGTCATTGTAGACTTTTTTTCAATAAATTGGCAAAAGATGTGCAAGTAGCGAATGTAGACAGATCTGGATAATGCAATGAACCAATCAGATTAGATTGCAGATGCTAACATGAGCCATAAAAAACGGACACAGAACATAAGCATTTGGTTCTGGGACCAGGGCGGTTTTTTCTCTCCTCCTTTTGTATTATTTAAGCATTTGAACCAAGTTAAGCTAAAACGATAACATAGAGGTCGACCGGCTTTTTGTTTCCTTCTCAATAGATTCCAAATGTTATTCGAATTCCCGACTCAGTCGAAATCCCCAAGTTCTGGATGATGTTCTTTCGAGAGTGGTTAGAAGGTAGGGAGAAAAGAGACATGGCCAGTTCTGAACTATTGCATCACCGTCTTAATTGTCATTTACTTGCCACTTTTGATGACTAGCACATAGGCCGCCAGTGATCATCAACAAAGAATTACACTCGCCCTTACGTATACTTTATCAAGATGTGATCAAACTAATAGCTTCACGTCTCTCTCAATTTTCAGTATTAGCAAACTGATATGTATTGTTGGTCCCGATTTATTGTTTAGATATCCAATCAGCGTTTAATCAGGATTGGGCCAATAACGGCATAACATACTCAGGCTGGTATGAGAACGCCTCAGACAATGGTATAATTGGCTTCAAACTACTCTCCCAGGCGGGCAATGGAGGCACGATTGACAAATCAAAGGTCAGATATTAAAGTGTTTTCTAGCGTTGTCTTCAGGATAATTGACGTCCATTTTAACAAAGTCAAGGTGAATGTTGATGGCTATTTACAAAACCGCGAAGCAGCCCCGGCGATTTACATTTGGATCGCTTTGATCAAGATGGACACAATTTATTGTTTTAGCATTAAGTTGCACAAGAGTCTGGATTTTTGTTGTCCTTCTTCGAAAATACTCAAGTTGCTACTATGATCAGTCCATATGTAACCAACCTTTTAAAGAGGCAGCGTGGCCGAGTAGTCAAGGTGTTTGCCTTGAGATCCGGACATCCAGGGTTAAAGTCTCTAGTTCATCTTGTCGGCTGCACTTTTTGGGATTCTTATAGTGGTTGTTCTGTTCTGTTGTAACACTGATATATCTCTTCGGTCCTAAAAAGTCCCTGTGGGGTGTGGTTCATGAAGTATGTGTGTATGTAATCCCCGCTCCCTCCCCTTCGTTCAATATTGCTTTGCACAATTTAAAGATGCCAGGCCCCTGATTGTCATTTGTTCCTGGAGGGCAGGGGGGGGTATTTTGCTTGGAACCACTAGTGGAAACTGGCTCAGGCATAGGGTCAATTTTCTCAACAGTTTTGTCTAAGAAACCTTTTCGTTGGAGACTTAAGTGTATTTAGAGTAACTAAGTTATAGTTTCTTTCTCTATTTTATAGGTTCGAAATTTTACCCTTGTCAGCGATGATGGAATCATTCGACCTGAATTATTTTATAAAGCGCTCACTGTATGGATTGATAGGGATGTTTTGGGATATGCATTTTCACAAGTAAGAGTCAAATTTTTGGAGGTTTATGTACATGAAGCTAGCAAATTTCTGCATGAGAACAACCCCCCTTGGTCATGGTAGTGATAGAGGTGACAAATATTAACCCCAGTATATGAGTCAACAGCTGTATTTATTGATGATATTTCGGGGAAACGTCGGGAAAAATTCGAAGAACTGTTAACAGGATTCGAGATAGGACGCGGCTCTTTACAACGTCTAATTTCATTGGAGCTCTTTAAGACGCAGCTCTTTTGTTGTTAGAGTTAGCATCCATTGTTTCTTTTGTATCGTTCTTTGTGTCCATTGTTTTCTGAACTAATCCCGAGGGCTGTTGTAGTAGCTGCGTACTGACTCCAGGATTCGAACCTATACCCTTACTAGTTCGAATGCTTTACCACTGAGCTGTAGGAGTCTCGTGTGTGTCAGGCCATCAAACTATTGTAGGCTCTGGTGACAATAGCCCACTTTCGATATATTAAAACTCAGTCTTAAACATCATCT
>OX421457.1:31102586-31140086 GCA_949126865.1 Montipora capitata | reverse complement strand
AACAACACGAGTAGTCTCTAAATTTGTGTAAAACGTTTCTGCGAACAACTCTGTCTAAACCTCGAGTTTAGTCACTCGACGTAGACTCTATCCAAAACCAGTTGCCGAGGCAATCGCTTTCCCAAAGACCTTTTGCTGCTCCTCATTTTTCGAAGAGATAATCCTCTTGAAAACGACGTAAGTTTTCATGGTGGTCAATCACAATAACCGCTTTTAGGTTTGAAAATAACTCTGCTTCATATATCCGGCATTATCCGTTTACTGCGTTCCTGATATGGACTGTAATTCCGTTTTTTAGGCTCAAGAAATAAACACGACAGGCGCGTCGCATTCTCTGAATTTTGAAAATCAGGGCGCCGTGGGTTCATCTGCCGAGTCCGCCACTAGCACCCTAGGAGCTGAAGAAACTGAAATGACTGCAATGAAACCCGCTTACAACAAACGCGGTACTGGTCATGGCTCCACTCTTGAAAGAACAGTTCAGACCACTAGACACCGCGCGCAGGTGGACCCGAACGGAAGTGGAACAAATGGCGCCTGCTATGGAACTTGTGAGCAGTCGAGTGCAACCGCTTTTGATGCGAAGCTTTGAATTAAACCAAACGGAGAAGTGTAATGTAATGTGATACAGTTAAGCAACATTTCACCGCCGTGAAGATAGGAAATCCGAGTATCTGGAGATGCGCAAAACGTATGAGCAATAACAATAGTAGGCACCGTCCTTAAGTACGCATGAATAATAATGAGCGCGCTGACCATATTTGGACATTGTCAGCTCTTGTCGGCTATTTACCATCATGTACCACAAGCGCAAATGGTATAATTCATTTATCGAGTTTGATGAAGAAATTCCAACTTTCTAAAGGAAAATTCGCTTCCCGCCACAAATTTCTGAGCTTGGCAACATTGCGCAATCACACAACAGATGACTTGAAAACCGAAATTTATTTATCCCATCCGCAATTTCTGAGGTTGAAAATGTAATAAAAATTTGATATTTTACATCAGAACAAAATAGGACTTTGTTTTCGTAATTGAAACTTTCGAAGGAAGTTAAAATTCGTGTGATTGAGAATTCTTGTATGCTATGTCAGTGCCGCCATGTTGGTGCCATATTATCTTTGTATCTTGTTCTATACAACATGGCGGCCATACGATGACTTAGCAACAGTATTGTCATATTTATCTGCAGTGGTTTTGGTGAAAGGCTTGCTTGACAAGGATATTTTCTAGAAAATAGCACCGTTTCGACAATTTCAGCTCTGCATGAAATAAATGTATTTGGTGTATAGTAAAACAGTGGATAGCGTCAAAGGCATACTCTGATTGGCTAATCAATATCCTTTGCTGGTCACCTCCGAGCAACTCGCGCGGGATCGTTGAAGGAATAAATGAGTTCAAATCACTTTTTTGTGTCATATTATCTCACTGTTTTAGTATATACTGCAACAAAAATTCACCTTAGTGTCGGTGGCTAGTGGTGAATATTCACCTCGCCGCCAGTGGCCACCTCCACTTCGGTGAATAGTTGTTAAATATTTGAAGTGCGGTGTATAGACGAAACAGAAGACGATCCTCGCACTTACCGGCATCGCAGAGGTTATGGGATAGAATTCCATTGAATTTTTCGGGTATTTATTAAGAGACAATTGCTTAAATTGCCCAGATATGTTCATGGTGGAAGTTTACTACAAGAACGGGAAGAGCCCCTGGCCACCTTTCCCATTACTGAACCAGTTCCAGAAGCGTTCAAATTCCCTGCCACAATTTTTTTTTATGGCCAATCAGCGAAGAGGAGCAGCCGGGTGACTCTAATCATCTCTTACACGAAGTAGTATTCCTTTGTTGCGCGCCACAACAAAGAATCATCTAACAACAACAGAAAGAGTGGTGATAGGGCAAATTTTATCCCGTGATTGGTTGGCGTCGCTACGAAGTCACGTGAGACGGTGGGCGGGAATCGAGCTCGGTTTCGTCGGAAATCGAGACGATCAGTGGTCAACGAACCGGTCTCCATGAAGAGAACTTCACGGACGAAGATGAAGAACAATTGCAAACACTTTATTATAACTAAAGAGAAGGTTTTGATGATCGTTTTAATGTGTACCAAGTGCGGATATCATCCACACAAAAAAATGTTCTGCACGCGAACTATAGAAGGCTTTCAGTTTTTCACTTCAGATATTGCAGCAACTATAGTGAATAACGATTTCTTCATTGTTTAAGGGATGATGTACAATACACCACTGTACACTGTTCTCGTTGTTTTACAATACACCACTGTACACGTTTGTCATTGTTTCAAGATTAATGCGTTTGCTTTTGTTATTTTACCACTTCATCTTTACACACAAGGCCGACAATCATTTTAACCCATTTAAAGTATGTTGGGGGGATTGATAAGATAGCTTAGAGAGGCATTGATTAACTAAAATGTGATTATTACTTCACAATTTATACAGACAAATCACTGACTCGTTTCAAGGACTTAAACCGAAAAAACCGTTTAATCTGTAAACTGTAAGATACTCGCCCTAACGAAGAGAGAATCAACAAAACTTCGTCGGAACCAACGCGTGACGTCAACAGAGATACAAGTTCAGTTCCTGAAATCAATCGTACTTATGTCTTTACGTACCATAATTTTCGGAAAGTTCAGTCGTGCACGTCCTTATTTTATAATATTGGGTATTATTAAAAACTGAACTACGGATATCAGATTTCCAGCATTTTCATTGGCTCGCCGGACATAGGCTATCAGTTCATATACCTGCTGTACGTAATATGGTCAAGGAACGCGTCTGCAATAAAGCGAGCTGAAAACATTTTTGCAGATCTGAGAAAAAACGGCCGACAAAAGCCGTTTTGGACTGGAATTGACCGAGGAAGAAATCGATGCTTTAGTCAACAATGTTGTTGATCCTGGAGTTTTTATTAAAACAATTATGCTACTCCGGCTTGCTGGATATAAAATGATGATAACCAACTCGGCGCGTTATATATCAATTCATATCCAGCGTGCCCTCGGAGGATAATTGTTAATTATCATTGAGGATTTTTTTTGTTCATTTGTACAATGTCTGTTAAGGGCGAAAAAAGATATTGTCGATGCCGTGACGAACTCAAGACGATATTGCGAGACTGAGAGATGATAGGTGGACGCCAGCGATGACAAAGACCTACTTGGCAGTGAGGAGCTTGAGACCGATTTGTCTGAAGGCAGACCACAGAGGGTTTCCTCTCCCGAGTAGATTTATCACATGGACATGTACAATAGATTGAAGATATTGGTAAAAATACACTTCAATACTACGCAAAGATGCAATGAAAGTGCTGCAAAACGGAAGCGGAAGCCCTATAGATCAGTGACTGCTGCTGTGCAGGACATCTTGATTTCAAACTCCAACGGAATAACCAATTGTAGTCTTCCAACAGCGAGCTTTGGTGTGAGGTTATGCTGGTTTTAAGCGTCTTCCAACTGACTTCTTGAGGTTGGCGAACTGACTGTTGGAGAAACGACCGGCATGTTACCCGGGCATAATGATCTGTCATAGCTCAGATCTGCAACGCGTTCTTGGGCAGAACCCTGACAAGTCGCTGTCCTTTAACTTGACTTGGTTACCCTGCCTGATTCTACAACATTCATCCCAATAAGTAGAGAACGTAAATGCCTGCGCATACACATGTAGCTTCCAGTGAGTAATCTTTTGTCAACCATGCATTGGATAGAAGCATCTTTGACACCCAAAGCTTGACTGCAATGAGAGCTTCAAGGCGACTGGAGAATTTCGTATACAATGATCTAAAGCCATTTCCCTGAATAATATCCCGCATGCGTCAAAAATATATTGTTATTGACCTGACTTCACGATTTATTGGTTAATCAAGCTAGAGACCAATAACTCTGATCAAGGTAACATGGATTTCAAACATAACGTGAACAAATGGATAAAATAAATAGACATAAAATTCAAAGAACTCAGTTAAAATGTATTTGCCGCGCGCGCGCATATAAAACAACGAACAAAGCGTTCCATCACTCTGTAATGATGAGCTCGTCAATCGCCCAGTCCTCGTGGCTTCCATCTGGAAGGTACCGACGAATAATGATTGGTATCTTCCTTGCTCTGAAACGGGATAAAACAGGTTTTAAAGTTATGAGTCTGTGAGTGTAATCCTAAAGTGTGACCATTCAAATGAATGCTACTGAGCAGTACGTTCCTGTGGTGCTGTTTATTATGCTGTACAAGGTAGTTCTATCTTTGAGTCTGTGGGCAAAATCCTAAAGTGTGATAATTTAAATGAAAGCTACTGAGCAGTACTTTCCTGTGGTGCTGTTTAATATGCTGTACAAAGTGGTTCTATCTTTTGAGTCTGTGGGTGAAATCCTAAAGTGTGACCATTCAAATGAAAGCTACTGAGCAGTACTTTCCTGTGGTGCTGTTTATTATGCTGTACAAGGTGGTTCTATCTTTTGAGTCTGTGGGTGAAATCCTAAAGTGTGACCATTCAAACGAAAGCTACTGAGCAGTACTTTCATGTGGTGCTGTTTATTATGCTACACAAGGTGATTGTTTCTTTTTCTGCCACTCCTATTTTCTACTTTTGACCAATGCCGCACTCAATTTTGCTTGCTTGATACTCTAGCTTAAAGATGCAGATAAAGCAATAAAAGTAAGCCCTACTTGAGTTCTTTCATGGCTATCTGTAAAGGATCTGTTTGTCCTTCAAGTTCCACCATGACTGGTGCACCCATGCTAAAAAACACAGAGACACAAGATTACTTTAACACTTTCAGAATATTTAGCAAGGGAAAAAGAAGGAATCAGGGTGCACATGACCCAAGTTTGGGTATTGGAGTGGTGTTGCCTGAAAACCAGGTTTACACATGGTAATTCTGAGATATTTGTTTAAATTGGATCTTGATTGGGAAAAGCTCACTTATGACATATGATTGATATCGTTCTGGTATTTGGTCACAGGTATTTCTCCATTCAAGGCAGTTTTTCCATAGAATTTTGCACGTAAATTTGTTGTTTTCTTGCATGCACTGTGCGAAGCTGTGTAACCAGGCATAATATCAGACGTTGGAAGACTAGACACCGAAATTCACAGCACCTTTCCCAAATGGTCTCGCAGATAAGCCGCACCTACGATTTTGATTGCAAATTTTTGGAAAAAAGGTGCGGCTTATCTGCGAGTCTTTACGGTACTCTTCTTGCACAAAGCTCTCATAAGCAAATTACTAGTGCCTATATGCAGGCTGGGGTAAGGTTAAATCTAAGACTTTGTCCATTGGGGAAAATAACAAGGGTCTGTTCACTGAGACACATCACCTCTTTATTTTCACACCTGCCTTCAAGACGATCAGGTGGAATTAAAGGAAAGTGACTAAGGGAAGACAGTGATTTGGAAATACATTTTTAAAAAACTCACTAAAGGCAGTTAGTTGTACATGCATTTGTGACGACCTAAAAATTGTGAAACTTGAGGAAAAAAGTTTACCTTATTTGTAATGCTCTTGTTCCTAACACTCTTGCTCTCTCATATTTTGTCATGTAGGGTGTGGTTATTCTTTTCGCCAGTTCTTGTACTTCATCTGACAAATTATTACACAGAAAATATTCGTTCAGCTCATTGGATGAAAAGCCTTTCGAACATGACTTCATTATTTGATTATGAAGTCCCTAACCATGAGGTCAGCCCTTGATTCCATTACCCTCCCTTCCCACTATTTACAATATGGAGCAACAATAGCCACAAAATTACAATCATACAGGATTTTTCTTAGCAGGGGGTGCACCACTAAAGAATGGGGTAGCTGACTGGTGACATTTTTTTCTCTTCCAGAAAATCAGTTGTATAAGAAAGCCAACAGGATGCGAGTCATCATATCGTATCTTTATTTACCCTTGGATTTTAAGAGTAGCTTGGTGTAGCTCATGTCTCCAAGCGTTTACCCTCCCAAACCATGATACACCACAGATGACATGAAGTGGACGTCCCTGCATTCCCCCCGCTCATGCTCAAGGGTGGGGGTCCAGGGGGTTTTAAATGACTGGTGCATTATTTACAGATTTAATTCACTTTTGACCCAAACCTGCCCGTGAGTGCCCCTCTCAGAATGAAAAAAAAAGGAGAAACCTGATGCAGGTAAGACATCAATATTTTCATTATCTTCTGTTGGCTAGAAAAAAAAAAAGATAAAAGAAACTAAGCTCAGTAGGAAAATGAGAAAAGATGAGTAAAAAGGCTAAATTTTTAGCATATGTAAACACTTTCCGCATGTTTCGAACAAATAAAATGCTATTACTTTACAAGCTATATGTGTTGTGCACGGTTGCTTCTAATTAATTAAATCAGAGGTTAATTTTCATATTTACCTCCAAGTCTTCCACATCCTCAAAATGTTCCTCTTCTTCAACTTCATCAAGGTCATCATCGTAACTAAGGTGAAAATAACTGTTTGTTAGTATTAATGGGAGTTCGCATTTTCGTTACAGTGTAAGCAAGTTCTTGTATTAGGATGTGATGATTTCAGAACATCGATCAAGCCACTTGAAAGTCTTCATTTGAGCTTGTATCCTTTTCTAAAAGAGAAGACGACTCTTTGTACGAATTGATAGTACTTCTACAGATTAAAATCTAATTTCACTTTGTATAAAAACAAAGAAATCCAAAACTTTATCAAGAGATTTCCTTACGCTTCCATATCTTCGTCCGCCATCTTGAATTTTATGAATGAGCGGACGGTACGGTTGCCAGCAAAACTAATTAAAAAGCATGCGCAAGAGCAATCGTTTCCACGTGCGTTTGTTTTCAATATGGCGGCTGATTTGTCATTTGAAGGTTGCAATTTCTTGCGACAAAGACTTGTTTTAGCAACGCTTAGCGGCAAATCAGTGAAGATAAGAAATATTAGGGCTAACGAGGATGATCCAGGCTTGAAAGGTTCGAGTCTTATTCTAATGATAGCTGCAAAGATATTGAACATATGGCTTAATTCAAATAGAATTTACGAGACGTCAGAAATGAGCTTAAATTGTACTATTTGTTTAATTGTTTGTTGATAGATTTTGAGGCGAGTTTTATTCGGCTGATGGACAAGTTAACAAATGGATCCAGGATAGAGATAAACGAAACAGGTTTATATAAACACCTTCAAACTTTTTTTATATGGGTAATCCTTTCAGCATAACGACAGTAAATTTAAAATCTACTGAAGAGATGGGGTGCAACCATTATCTCTTGAGACACAGATAACAATGATGCAATCTACAATAAATATATTGCTGGCGTGAACAAAAGGAGCTAATGAGAAATCTTTTGTTTTCGTCCACCAACATGGCGGCAATGACGTAATGTGAAAACCACCTTAATACATGTACATGTACTGGTGCTACTACAACAACCTCTGCCAAAAGCTGCATTAGGTTGGTCAAGCTGAGCTTGAATTTCAGTTAAAATCTTGGCTTGCTTCTCATGAGGGATGATGAATGGTAAAATCCGAGACTTATTGAGATGCCGAGACCCTTGCTTGTGAATCCGAGACCAAGACCAAAACATGCAAGACTTCACACCGAAATAAATGCAACGTAAATGAGACTGCGAGACTCTTCGCAAAGGCTGTCGTTATTTCGAGATCGGATGAAAAGTTTACGAGTGCCAAGATTTTGGAGGTACCATTCACCACCCCTCTCATGTCAACAGAGAGTTTTCTCTCTCTTTCTAAATGACGGAGTGAGATGGAGCAATTGCTTAAAGATTGAGGCCACAAAGTCTTCAAAATTTAATATTACTTCTTTACAAATTCTTGTTCCTTCTATAGGAACAATGTTATTTTATAAACCAGGCCTTTTAGCTGGTGGCCCTGTGGAACATGATTGCAGTCCTCAAAGATCCATTGGTTACTACCTTGAAGCTGTGATTTTGCTAGCACCTTTTTGCAAGAAGCCAATCAGGTTAAACCTGAAAGGTGTAACGAATGACAGATATGATCCAACGGTATGTGAAGTTACCAATATGTATAAGGTAGATGGGTATTGCTTTTAGCAAGATTAACTTTAATTAACCCTTTGACACCTAAATTGGCCTAAACCGGCCAGACGTAATGCCATGACGATTTTACTCGTCAATGGGGAACCCCGGGGAGTCAATGGGTTAAACCACCTTTTTGTCTGGTTAATACAGTTATCTGACATGAAAGTGCAAATGAATGAGGCATTAACCAATTCACCCCTTAACAGGCCTAAACCGGCCATACTTAGTATTTTACTCGTCGATGGGGACCCCCAGGAGTCAATGGGTTAACTTACACAGTGCGTGATGTATTCTCAGTCTTACTGAATCCAAAACTATGACTGTGCAAGGTCTTTCAACCTCATTTCTTTGACAAAAATGCTTGAAACCCATGTTTTAATCTGATTACCATACTGATAGCTTACAAGGTGGTGTGGAATATGATGTTATAATTATTGTGGGATTCACCTGTTCATTGCAACATGATAAAGTGGCTGTTGAATTGTTGGTGTTTCAGGTTGATATTATTAAGACAGTGGCTCTTCCTCTGATGAAGAAATTTGTGGTTGATGATGAAGGACTTGATCTTAAGGTACTGTAATAATATTATCAATGTGATTGAAAGTAAATATATTATAGAGGATAGCCAATAGCTAAATATTTAACAAACGCTTTTACCATTTGAAGACTGCAGGTCCTGAAAGTCAAAAGCTCGTTGTTTCTTATAATTATAATTTTTAACCAGAGAATGTTTTCAAATTTTCGACTGACTGAAAGTATTGCCATACATGTAGGAGGACCTTTTTCAAACTCATTCCTCTTGGAAGTCATCCCAGGACGTCTCCCACATGCAGCTGTTGGACTCCAATCCCCATTATTATTAAGTACTTTCTTTCTTAGTTGTGGCTTAGGTTCCTGAGGACGAAGTGTTGCCTCCTCAGCTACATGCAGTGCTGGAAATAATTTTTCTTTATTCACAGGACATAATTATGTCCTTTCAAATCTTCCTTTTGGTCGGACATTTGACAAATTGGACCGGACATAATTTATTGACTGACAACACCTTGAAGAAGAGAACTCAAGATGTGCTGGTGAGATGTTTGGTCATCGTGTCCGATCATTATGTGAAATTGGCCGGACATTTTCAAAATTTGGTCGGACAATGTCCGATGTCCGACTGTTATTTCCAGCACTATACATGTACCCGTAGTTTTTTGTAGGTGGTTAGTCCCCATCGATCTTTGCAAGGGTGGAAGACATGCTTCAACATACCGGTAATATCATACTGTGATACATGAAGGAACAGGTACCATAGGTTTAAATCCTTTAAATTGTCTTTTGCTTTTAATTTTCAGATTTTAAAAAGAGGAGCACCTCCAAATGGGGGAGGTGAGGTAATATTCTCCTGTCCCATCAGAAGAAACTTGAGGCCAATCCAATGTATAGATCCTGGGAAAGTTAAAAAAATAAGAGGTCTTGCGTATCTTTTGTTTCTCTGATTCTGGGCGGCATTGTTGTTGCTGTATTTTGTTGCTGTGCAGGATGGTGAGTCATCTTGCATGAGTTGGGCTACATGTATAGGATTGGATCAGTGTTGATGCAGTGGTAGGGGGGCTGGCCTTGAACTGTGATATGTTTTTTGCTGGATTCCTGGACTCCACATGTAATTTGTTTTTTTGCTTTTCTCTTTGCTTTGAACAAGATGATTATCCATATGACTAGGGTGCTTATTCAATTTTTGAGGTAATCAGAGGAGAGTTCACTAGAACTAGAGCCTAGAGTCTTGAACGCCATCCTGCTCTCGACAGGCAACCAGTGAAGGTTCTTGAGCACAGGATGAATGTAGTCATACTGGACGTGTTGAAGTCTTGCAATGAGACTCTTAGAGACACCGCATAGCAAGGCATTACAGTAATTATTATCAAGTCTGGACATGACTAGTAAATGGACAATGATTTGAGCAGCATGTTGAGATATATAATTTTTATTTCCTGATTTTCGTAATGTTACCTATGTGAAAAAGGGCAGAGTTGCAGAGCGAGGTAATTTGTTCATCCATGGTCCAGTTATGATCAAACATAACACCAGTAGTATTTCTAGCACATTCAGTAGGCAGAATCATGTCATTTCCAACTGCAACGGAAAGAAGAGGTGGTATTTGTCTATGTTTAGGATGAAAAAGAAGAAGTTCAGTTTTATCATCATTTAATTTCAAAACATTAACTGCATCCAGATCTTGACATCATCAACACACATTTCCGTTGAACATTTCGCATCTGCCATACACCCATGTACATGCATAATCCTGAGAATGAAAAGATAGAAAAGCTGTGTATCATCTGCATATGTGTGGTATGATATATTATAACATCGAACAATATCACCAATTGGAGAAATGTACAGGGTAAACAAGATTGGTCCAAGGACGTAGCCTTGTGGGACTCCGAAAGGTTGATTACGCCAAGATACATGTATGATTTGGCATTTACAACTACAGCTTGACAGCGATGTCACAGACATGATTCAAACTGCTGTAGTACCTGTAGAAAATCATTCTGGACACGAAGAAGTGCTGTATCTGTACTATGGCATTTTTTGTAAGCAGACTGTTAGATGTCATTCATATCATTCTTCTCCAAGTGCATTGAAATTTGCAGAGCAACGCCTTTTTCCACAACCTTTGAAATAAAAGGAAGATTTGCCACCAGTCGAAAGTTCTTTCAGACATTTGGGTCAATTATTTTCAGGGGGAACAATAACATTTTAAGAGAACAGAACAAACACAAGTTCATACATTAACAAAATTTTTCAACTGATTGTGTACCTTGCAGACACATAAACCGCATGTCACCTTAACCCTTCCCTCTACAGAGCAGCTACTCTGTCGATTGCCAGAAAATTTTACTCATCACTAAGGAGCTGAGAGTGGCTACTCTCTATTTGTCGACCAGGCATGATCTTAGGGTTAAATATTATTTTGTGGAAATAATGTATGCCATCAAACAGATGATTGTATTTTTAGCTTAGTATTGGGACTGTCTTGAAGGCCTTTTAATCAGAAATCAGCTTAGGTAAAGGCCTGAGTCTTTTTTTCTGGTAGCCTTTTGTTAAATTTGTTTTCCTTAACCAACTGAATCTGCTATTGGTGGATAAAGTTATGCTATGCGAGTTTCTCCAGCAATATGCAACAGAGTGGTCCATGCTGTACGTGGGGTGTTGAACCAATTTGTACCTGATATTTTCATTTATACAGACCATTGCAAGGGTGCTCAATCAGGAAGGTGTGTTTTAATGGTTACTTTTTTGAGACAGGACAATACTCCTAGGCCTAGTTTTTTGGATGGAAAACAGGGTATTAAACCTTGAAGACACTATGTGGAAGTAAAAGGGTAAATAACTGATGATATGTTCTGCAGATTTTATTTCATTTCAAAACTACAAACCTTGCCATTTAGAGGTTAGTGAGAGTTACCTGTGGTCTCAAAAGGTTCAGACACAGTTACATGTAGTTTGTGTATCACTTACAGGATACGTGAAGCATAGAAACTTTAACAGTAATCAATAATATTATATTGTTTTGTGGGATTCATCTCAAAATTTAAACCTGAAATTTTGAGTCTAACTAGAGTCAGTCAATTTCAAAAAACATTCTTTCGGGGGTATACGAACTTGGGTCATACGGTACATTCCTGTTAAGAGCATTGACCAGGCATTTTCACATTTGTTCGTAATACCAATATGTGTGATTTTCTCGCTTTTGTTCTTAATGCCAACAATTATGTGCAAGTTTTCTTGGTTTTGTTTACATATTTAAGTGAATGTCTGTGATTAGTGAATTTTAAACAATTTTAATTCTTTAAAATTGTTTCACCTTAAAAGTTGAAATCAAGTGAATATGGTATGTACAACAATTTCCTGTGGTTTAGGATTTGTCTTATTAAATGTACCAAGTATTTAAGCATGACTTTCACAACATAAATTTTATTCTATCTTGATTTTTTTGTAGATCACCAGGGTTTGGCATTTCGTTGGTAGCAGAGTCAACAACTGGTTCAATACTAAGTATACAGACTGCTTCCACTCCAACAGGGGAGGGAGTGTCAGTTGTTCCAGAAGACCTTGGAAGAGAGGCTGCAGAAATGCTCCTTGAAGAAATTTATAGGGTCTGCAACAACACTCACCATTTTAGTTACTCATGTCTTAAATTAAGACATCGACTGGTTACTGATTTTGCTATTTGTTTACTTAAAAAATATGAAGTTAAATGTCAATCACAGAGGATTGGATCGCTAAAGCACTATAATATGTAGTATTACAAAGTAAGACTTTGTTGTCTCTGTTTTCCCAAAAGGGAGGCTGTGTGGATTCTCGGCATCAGAGTCTTGCACTTCTTTACATGATCCTTGGACAGAGAGATGTTTCAAAAATTGTAACGGGACCACTGACTCCATATACGTAAGAGTTTAATAATAATAATTATTTATTTATTTGTCATTGTTGATTGATTTTCTCAGGTTGGTGTTTGGGGATGGCCTGTGCAAAAAGGAAATTGAAATATACAGGGTACAAGTTAGAAAGGAAAGGATGAAAATTGGGTGCTCATGGGGATGGAACATGTGAAAAAGAAAAAGAAAATTATGCAGGAGGTTTAAGGAACAATGAATACGGGAAGGAAGTAGGAGATAAGGCTTCGGGAGGCAGTGGCTGTAACATTGTCTTCATTTCCTGTTCCTCATCTTCCCCAAACCAACTTGCACTTAAATGCTTTAAGCTTACATCATGAAACAGAAAAGGAGTGGGGTGGAGTGTGTAATGAGGGTCGAATTTGTATGTTCCTATTCACAGGAGAAATTTATAGTTAGTTGTAGAAGCTAAGATAAGCAGCTATTGATGTTTGTTTTATTTTCTTCTTGAAATAGAATCCAGTTTCTAAGGCATCTGAAAGAATTTTTTGGAGTGATGTTCAAAATTCAAGCGCAGAAGTCAGATGATGATGATGATATCAGGACTCGTGGGGAGAGCAAGGTCCTGCTTTCATGTGTAGGAGTTGGTTACACCAACATTAACAAAACCATGGTGTAGCATTTCAGTCAGTGGAGTATTCGCCTTCAAGACGGAAAAGCGCGACGATTTGTCCCCTCCCCTGCTCTTCTATCCACCATACCAGTGTCCTTCCTTTTTTTGCATTAAAAAAACTACACTCCTGATCAACTTCCTTTGTCTGTGTATATGTATTTTGCCAAGCCATACATGAACAAATTAAGGAGACATGATAAGAATGAACGCTGGAGAAGTGGGAGAAATCAGCATAATTTAACAAGTTTAGCATCCAAGCTTCTTTCACGACTGGCACTCAAGTGACATCCCTGTTAAAAGCTGCCAAGAATAAAGTGCTGTTATTCACACCACTGGTTCCAATCCGGGTAACTTATGAAAGTGATAAATGCTAATTAAGATTTGGACAACTTTGCTTGGTTTTAACAGTGATAATTTATTTTTATTATCATCATCATCATCAAAGTCAGCAGACATGTTTGAAAGATGAATAAAGAAATAACCAGGAAAACCATTTTGATTCTCGTCTGATTCTTCCTCATACATATAGTTCAAGAAGATTGCATGCATGTTCATAGGTACCCCAAGCTCACAGAGAATTGCTGTTGTGTAAAATAATTTTGCAACATGCTACATGAGGGTAGCAGGGATGGCGCAGTGATGAGAGCGCTTGTCTCCCACTAATGTGGCCCAGGTTCAATTCCCAGACTCAGCATCATATGTGGGTTGAGTTTGTTGGTTCTCTACTCTGCACCGGGAGGTTTTTCTCCGGGTACTCTCAAGAACCAATATGATTTTATTTTATTTGTGCATGACCCCACAAGCTATTCAGCTTTAAACATTATCATGTGAAAATAAAGCTCTATTATTACATGCATACTGATGAATTAGTCATCAGTTTCATTTACCTTTCAACTCCTATTTTTTTGTGTGTAAAAACAAGAGATTGGCAATTTTCCAGATGACAAGATTGTATAGTCTGTGGTATTGAGGCAAAAAATGTATTGTCACCTTGAATAATTTTGGTTTCCTTAAGGGACATCACTCTCCCTTTGTTCTTTCAGTTTCTTTGTCAGTTCAATCTGCTGTTGCAACTCTTCAATGTTTCGCCGTTTCCTCTCTTGTCTTTCCATGTCTCTTATAACACCTTCCCTGAGCCTAATACGATCAGAATTCTGCATCTGATGAACCAGGATTATAACAGCAGAAGCAAAGCATAGAGCTCCTCCAAAAACTACTTTTGCTCCCCTTGATACCATGGTTATTCGGTGGCAGGTAGCCTGGACAGAGAAAGGTTTCACTTTAGTACAAAAAGATTTGGTGTCATTGAAAGATACCAGAAAATGAAATCAAATTGATATCTCAAGACAGCATGCCACAATGAAGAGATTCGTCATCACTTGCTTTAATGGGGACAGTTTTCAGTGAGTGATTAACCCATTGACTTCCAGGGGTTCCCCATTGACAAGTAAAATCGTCTGGCCGGTTTAGGCCGGTTTGGACGTCAAAGGGTTAAAAAAGGGACAAACAAGCCCACAAATCTTGTACTCCTGATCTCATTCTGTTAACGGAAATGTGACCTTTGCTCCACCATGAATAACTTGGTAAAAGATGAGGAGCTAAAACTGCACACAGCCCAGGTCAATCCACAATCCATATCAGTTTTATCTGCAAGCACCCCCCCCCCCCCCTGCCGAGTTTGTAGTCAGCGGTTTACATTTTTTTTCTTCAAAGAAACCGAAAAGATAGAGCTCTGTTAACATTTTTTTTCAAAGATGCCGACTCAATGTCCACTCTTTGTGGTTAAAAAAACCAAAAAAAAAGTGGAGGGTTCATTTCTGCCATCCATGAGGAAAGGAGTGGTGGAATGACTTGAACACAACTGACGACCATTGAGCCTCTCTGGTTTCTTTATAACAAAGTACCGTAAAACTCTGAAAATAAGTCGCTCCATGTATAAGCCCCTTCAAATATAAGCCCTGCAAAGGGGTAATGCAAAAAACCCTCTGTTAAATCCACCCCACGGAGCTTGTACTTGGATAATACATAGAAAAACAAAGCAAAAACGGTAAATTTACTTCCAGCTATAAGGCTAGCCCAATCGATTTGGAAACACAAATTTCCCTCCATAGATAAGCCCCTCAGAATATAAGCCCCTCTAAAAATACGCCACTCGAAAAGGGCCTTTGAAAAATATAAGCCCCGGGGGTTATTTCCGGAAATTTACGGTAATACTGTACATCACCCTACCCTGTGTAGCTGGCGGTATTGTTGGCGTGAGAGGCATAAGCCACACGGAGAATGGGGAGGGGTGCAAGCGCCACTACCCATTTTCCGTGTGGCCTAGCCGCTCCTTAATTTGCCTCTTGCGCCAACAATACTGCCAGATACGCAGGCTAACATCACCCATAATAATAATACTGAATTTGTGGAAGCACATCCACCCTATCTCCAGTAAAAAATCCTGATATTTGCCATTTTCTAGAAACAGGATGGACTTCATTCACTCCAGGGACAAAAAACCGTCAAATTATTTTTACTTCCATGGCTAGTTACCCTCTTTTGCTGAGGGAAGGAAAGGTATAAGTCTACTTAGGGTAGTTTAGTCCAAAATGTAATTTATTTTTACTTATTACTATTTAATGGCAACACATTACAGAGGAAAAGAAAAGAAAGAAAAGGAAAATATAGTGTATAAGTTAAGGATGATCCACAAAAGAGTCTGAGACCCCATACGAGGCAGATCACCTGGATAATTATAAGGTCTTAGTTATTTCGTTTATTACCAAAAAAAAAAAAAAAAAATATATATATATATATATACACCCGTTTTCAAAATCGTTGCAATTTCAAATTATAAATGATATATATATATATGCCTTTTGTTTTCTCATCATAAAGGTGAGACACGAAGCATGTGTATTTCACGCTGAAGGAACAATACGTTTTTCTTCTAACAAAAATAATATTCAAAAATTGATGAGACAAATTCAGAGGAAAAGCCACTTGTATTTCCTGTACGGAAGCAGCCCTTCTAAATGCCTGCTCCATATAGCTTTGATCTTCGCTGGCTTTCCATAGAGCTGCACTGTGTAGAGAACAAAACTAAGAGGTCCATAGCGCGCCATTTAAGGATATCAATCTCCCAAGAGTAGGAAAGCCAGACGGCATGTTGTTAACAAGAGCACAGCTTCTTGTGCTCATGGAATACGTATTAAACGATCCCACAAGCTGTTTGAGGGAAATGGAACAGTGTTTAATTGATTCAACCGGGAGCTCTTTAATCCAATTTTTTTTTAAGGTTCATTTATTGTTGGGGTCGTTCATCACGCGAACTAATATTTTACGAGGTGTGGTCTGTAAACCCGCCAACAAAACAACCTCGGAACCAACCAAAATTTATGACTCATTGAAGTCATTTAAGCCTTTGAATGCTGCACCTTGTACACGGGCTTCATGCCAGCAAGGCCGCAAGCGAGAAGAATACACCTTATTCCAAAATGGCCGCCATTTTAGTATTCTTTTGTTTCCATGCAAATTGGCCCTTTTGGCATCGTTCAAAGTTAAATATTCTTTTGAATTTTACGCTTGAGAGCGAGGCCATACGGGCCAGTTTGCATGGAAACAAAATAATACTAAAATGGCGGCCGTTTTGGAATGAGGTATAGGACGTTTTCAACCAACCTCTAGGGACACCAATAACAATAGAGAAATGTACGAGTTGTGGTGGACAAACAAAAGAAGCTAATGAGAGATCTTTTGTTTTCGTCCACCAGCATGGCGGCGATGACGTCACGTGACAACCTCCCATATTAAAAGCAAAACAATGAGTAAAGTGCTACTCATGCTTCCTCGCTATTGCATCAGGAGGCTGACAATAGCTCGTGGCTTTGTTGAGATGACAAGAAATCGCAAACAATAAGTGTTTTGGGGTAGACTTTCATATACCAGACTAAAATGGCGGAGGACAAAAGAATTATTGTTATTCCGATTACGTCTTGCCAATTAGGTATTATTATGCTTGCGTTGTTCTTTTGTTTTGTGGACATCATTTCGGATCCGTTATATGAAAGACCAGAACAAAGTGAATTGCCAAGACAATATTCCCAACAAACATTTATCCAATTATAAATTCGTTAGACACCTTTCAAAACTGAAAGATCAAGCCATAAGTAATGAAATACAGGAGGTTTTCAACCAACCTCTAGAGACACCAATAACAAAATAGAGAAAAGTACGACTTCTGGTAGACGAACAAAAGAAGCTAATGAGAGATCTTTTGTTTTCGTCCACCAACATGGCGGCGATGACGTCATGTGAAAACCTCCTACAACTTTTTGTTTTTTTGGCTTTTGAGTTGAGATATGTGGCAAAACTTCTCCGTTCTTCAAGGTAATTCGGAAAAAGAGCTGACTAGTAATCACCATCTTCATAACCCGAGCAGTTTTTTCAGTTAGGGAAAAAATAAAAACACTGAGTTTCCAGCGCACAGATGTTAAGACACTGCCTTTCTCACATACCTTATTCTTTTCAATTATTAAAAAAAAAAAACGAGAAGAAAAGGTTTGGTGGATGCTAGAAAGAGGTAAACTGGTGAAATGCAAACAAAGCCTACAAAAGGGTTTGACAGCTATTGTTCTTTCTGTCAACACCTTTCTGAAGAGAAAACAAAAGGCATATATATATATCATACATACTTTGAAATTGCAACGTTTTTGAAAACGGGTGTATATATAGTATATATATATATATATATATATATATATATATATATATATATATATATAATGCACCAGTCAATTGAAACCCCCACCCCCCAGGTCCGGGGGAAGGGTGGGGAATTATAAGGGCATTGAAGTGCTTTTGAACAACAATCTGTCCCCTGAATTTGACTTTGGGTCCCGTTCCCACGTGGGGCCACTGCCATTCGAGTTTCTAAAGATGGCGGAAAGCGTGAGAAAGGTAAAGCTTGGTTTTCACAAGCGGCCGAAGTGCAAGCACAAGCGCAAGCATAAGAGAACTTGACGCAAGCATAAGCAAAAGAGCATCCACAAGCATAAGGATCAAACTTTTTACTTTTCCTTGTGCTTGCACTTATGCTTGCGTTCGCTTGCGTCGTGTGAAAATGAAACGCAGCATAAGCACAAGGAAATTTGGTACATCTCCAGGGCCAATTAAACCACTCATTCCAGATTCTCCGTGTCTGTGCATTTGAACAAAATGGCGGATGCCGTGGTTGTTATTTAATGCTTTAATATTTCAACGTTCGTTTTCTTCTGCTTGTGCTTGTGCTTGCGTCGCCAGTCTTAAGAGTCCCCCCAGGGGGGAGTGGGGGGAGTACTCTCTTATATACGCTATATAGGTATGTGCTGCCCGATTGGGTAGGGTTTTTGCTTTTTAGGTGCTCAGGGTATCCCTTTTTGTATTTTTGGTATTGTGATTCTTAGATATTACTTAGATGGGGTCATTATCCTAAATTGCCGGATTCCTTTAATCCATGCATATCATTCTTTAACTTCCTTTCAATTGGACTTGAACCAGACAAATTTAGTATGTGTGATATGCAGCGTAATGTTACTTTCACTTTGAACGTTGCAGACAGTTTTCTAATCAAATGGTCTTGAGCAATAATGAAATATATATGGGTGCTTTGCCCTTATTTAATAGTTGAACAAAAAAATTGTGTCTTAAATTAGCATTGTACCAGTAACTAAAATGCAAACTTCACAAACCCAAAGCACAACATTTGAAATCTCTTTCCATAATAAATGTAAGATTATTTTAAATTTCTTACCCTAAGTATAGGGGCATTTGACCTCAATTTCTGCCTCAGGGGGTGGGGGTATTGATGCTTTTTGACCAGAGTCCATGTCAAATCCCCCACCCTTCCCCGGGACCTGGGGGGTGGGGGTTTCAAAGCTTATACGGTATTTATAGTATTAGAGTGCCCCTCATCATGCTGATTAAACAGGATACAAATAGTTAGAATGCAGAATACAAAAAAAGGGTTTTATAAACAGCAAAATTAACTTTTAAGCTTGAAAAATTCAACCACGGCGTTACCTTCAAATTTACAGCAACGAATTTAAATTTCCTTGATGCTCGAAAGCCGCCATCTTGGATTTATGCTAAAAGAAGCACATTGTATGCTGGGAAGAGAGCTTCGCAAAGGAACCACGCTTGCTTAGCGTCCACCATTTTGCGTGTTGGTTTTGAAAGGCGCGGCGACTTAGCAAGATTTCAAGTTTTCTTTATGTTTTGAGGTATGCCATAACATCAACGATCAAAGAGATGGGTTAGCGAAATTCTGGTCCAGTTTTTTTCGGGGATTTCTTTCACTTACGCGACGAATATTGACACCGCATGTTATGTGTCTATTCGCTTCCACTGGTTTGCTTTTGTTTGCAAATTAGCGCATCGTTTTTTGCTGTTTTGTGTTTACAGCTTAACCTATTTATTTTTCCAATCATGGGGATCATAGAATCTGAATCTTGTATTTACAAGACTCTGGTGAATAATGGCTGAAAAGATATTATTATTATACAAATAATATCGTACTTTGAGTTTTGAATTAGGTATTCGTAACATAACAAATGCAAAACGAGCTAAGCTTTTATCGATCGTCCAACAGTAGATCTCACAAACTTCACTTGAAAGGCAAGCCAATTGCCCCAAGACAGTCAGCCCCGTCAGGATTACTTGCTCCCCTATTTTACGACAGTGTTCTTGACCTCAGTGGTAACTAACCAGTGAAAATCCTATCTTCAAACTCTTTTTTAGCTTCCTTCGAAGACTAGAAGCATGCCTATACGAAAGCATTAAATAGTGTTTTAATCAAATCCCCAAGTTTAGTGTTTCAATTTGTCTCAAGCTTGCACCACCGATCACAAGCTAGGGATTTATTAAGGACCAGGCAATGAGCAAATTGACCGGTTAATGAGAAAGTTGACTGTTGTTTTCATCACCTCCACTTTTCTCTTTTGCCAAAAATTGACAAAACTCTGATGATATCCTGTTATTTAACAATTTCATGAATGATATACAAACTGTTTGCAAAACCTTTACTGTGGAACCCATGTGGATGATTCCACATTTTACGTTTCAAATTTATTTTCTAATAAGGACTTTAACTTTTCTAATAAGGCTTTGGTTGTTTCATAAAGCAGGACCTACATGTACTACAAACATTAAGTCCCCCCCCCCAAAAAAAGGGCCTTTGTAGGGGGGGGGGGGTGGGGGTGGGTTCCTTGATCCCTTGTTCCCTTTGAAAATTTGTTTCACAGTGTGCCCTTGTTCCCGAAATTACTTCCAAACTTGTTTTCACCTTTTTGATCCCTAAAGTGGTTTATGTTCACTTGTTCCCTAAGATATGGTATTTTGTCTTTGTTGGACCCTGTTCCCCAGTTCAAATTAGCCCACTTCCCTTGTTCCCCAAAACCCCTAGGAAGCCCTTAACAAACAGTTTCTTGTCTCCCACACCTGTGAAATATTGGATTGGTCTACTATTCCACCCATACCATTCACTGGTAAAGAACTATCTGTGGTTAGTTATACTGGATAACCATCTTCCCTTGAAATCTTCTCACCATGTACCTCCCCAGTGTTATTGCTTATAAGTTATCTGTTTTTGATTAGTAGGATCTGTCACCTGTTAGACTCTTCCACTCTATCAGTTCTCACTTTGAAATGAACATGGTGGTATCTTATTGACTATGTTTTTGTAAGACATCATGACAAGATGTATATCACATGCTAGTGACTTATCAACTTGGATATTTTAAAATTGAATGTAGCTGTAGTGATTGAACCTAAATTTGCTCAATTCTACACTACTCTCCCAACTGAACGAAAAACTACTGATGGATCCTTTCCTGTACTTCCAGTGCTGTTTATTATGCTGCACATGGTTGTTCTATTTAAAGTTTTACTTTGTGGGTAAAATCCAAAAGAGTAACCCTTCGAATGAAAGCTATTGGGAATCACATTCTTTAATTTGTCCTGTTAAGACCTGTTATCAGACAGAGTAGCTCGTAACCAAGTTTTAAGACCTATACGAAAACATACCTTTTAAAAAAAATGTTTTAACTTAGATTAGCATGTAATATAGTTTTTTTACCTGGAAATATAGTTTATTAGTATAAATACACAGGTGATTATACAAAATCGCCTGCTCTCATTGGCTCGCTATCTTGGATTATCAGCCGATAATCACCTCGACGGACAAAATGGCTGCCAGTAGTCGTTTTGCCACTGTAAGTGAAGATGATTTCGCGTTGAAATGTTTTTTTTTCTCTTTTTTGAAATAATCACCTGTGTATTTATACTAAAACAATTATTCGCCTCAGGCTCAGTGATTATCGGTGAATATTCACCTCGACTTCGTCTCGGTGAATATTCACCGATAATCACTTCGCCTTCGGCGAATAATTGTTAAATATCTTAAAATAGTTTTAATATAGTTTTTACCTGAAAATTGTAAAAATCCATCCTAACAAGCGCTATTGGGCTAAAGGGAAATAGCGCTATATAAATAAAGCATTATTATTTATTTATTATTATTAACTTTGCCAGAAAATCAGATTCTTTTTTTTTCCACTCAGTTGAATGAAATCCTGAAATTCAACCACAGTTCATTTTGTTGATTGCAAACCATTTTTCCATTCATTTTGGAGCCAGATCAATGGTGGAAGTGAGATAACAGTGTCATCCATATCATGTCAAGTGAAGAAGAGGCCACTGCAGCCAATGTGCTGTCACAGATGTCTCAGATACAACAGATCAGCTGTGAGACAATTGAGGCCACTGTGATAAATGTTGGGCACCACTGTGATGTGGAGACCACAGGCACTCAGGGTTTGTTTTGAAAAACAGTTTGGTATTAAAATATTTTGTATTGACAAGTGTGTGTTCAAATTGTGTAGTTTGTCACTCAATTACAACCATACAGCTGGTGCAGGTACAGTGAAGTACAATGCTCATCTGACACAACCACACATGCCACTCATCACTTTATCATCATCAACATCATCATGATCAAATTACTATCCATTGCAGTTGTGGAAATACAAATGCAAGGAGTTCCTGTTGTGGAAGGCAGTGAAACTCCATCTGTTCAAAGGGTAGAGCAACCTGAAACTTCTCTTGTGGATAATAATGAGCAAGTACAGGCTCAGCTTGAATCTGGACAAGTGGCTATCAGTATTCCTGTAGCAACAGAGCCCTCCCGAGGTAACTGCCAAAAAAATGCTTAGACTTGGAAAGGGGTTAGTCTAAAAAGGTTATTGAACTATTTCATGCATAAGAGGCTTTTTCAATACTTCATGTTGAAAAAAAAGCCATAATTTCCACTGCCATTACATAAAGTAAAAGTAACATAAAGCGACCATATTCAACGTCGATAACTCGTAACAGTAATTCAACTGACAAACCTGAGGTTGACGGCCCGTGCACTCATTTTACTTCCCCCTCTCCATCAGTGCTCCGTTTTATGGGTATTTAAAGATACTTAAGCTATACAGAACGGAAAGAAGTCGAAACAAGGATGTGATACCCGGGTATCGAACTCAGGACCTCTTGCACCAAGGCCGCGCACTAACCGACTGTGCCATCCTTGCTCCTTATTCCATCAATGGACAGAAGGAAACATTTCCAAAAACTAGCTGGTTCAGTTTTACAAAATATTATATTATAATTTTTTTTTTCATTTATTTTTATGTTGACTGTCACAGTAGAATATATACATATATTATTATTGACTTTGAACAGCAGAATTTTTAGGCTACTCTTGATTTGATTTGATTTACAACAAGAGGTTCACTTGATGTTCCACAGTGTACAACACATGAGACTAAAATAGTGTCTGTGACCTCCTAAACGAAAAAATAATTTATTGTAGTTTATCACTGATTTTGTTCCTATTGAGCATGTTTTAATCCTATTGTACTCGAAAAAATGATTTACGGAGATTGTGAAATGTTTGCAACATACTGTATATGCAAAATGCAACCTATTGGCAAAGTCACCCACAAGAAGTATTTAAAGTGTTTTTAAAGGATAGAGTGGTTGTGTGAATTATGGACTTTTTGATCAGTCAATTCTAAGTCAATCAGTTGGACAGGTGAGTTTGTGGGAGGGTGGGTGGAGGGACCAATGCGTGGACAAAGTCGTTGCCTATACAAAACATGCATTAGTCAAGTTGTTTTACCCTTACCAAATTATCTATATACAGGACAAATTACATTCCAGAAGATGTAAAATATATTACTCAATTTCTTTTGTAAACACTTTTCTTGTGGAAGTGATTTACCTGCCAAATAGCACTACTCACCTTTTAAACAACCATGGCCAGGTCCTTTCTGGGAAACAAATTTGAAATTATTGTAATGTTATGATCTTTAATACCAAATTTTCTCTTCCACTAAATATTTTTTCCATCCCATTTCAGCTGTTCCAACAAGAACTGCTTCAGGTGGAGGTAATATAATTAAGATATACTGTTCTCAACACCCATTATGTAAAGTGGTCTCAACTTAAAGAAGGAGAAGATTGGGAAGATGCATAGAAAACAACCTGACACCAGCAGTTTGGGCAAGGAATTTGGGGGTTTTTTTTAAAGTAATTTGGTGGTCTAAGGACTAATTTTGGGTAAGGTTAGGGTTAGAAATGGATGTTATCTAGAGGAGCAAAAAAAAAACAACTGTAAATTATTGTTATCATTTTTATTATCATTATCATTACTATTAAGGCACATTGTGCTCATAAATGATAGCATTCTGCTGTTTCCCTTATTCATAGTATTCATTAAATGACTTTGCAAAGTTTTAGGGGCAAGTTATTTGCATTCATTTTTTACTGAATACCTACAGCTGTATAGTTTGTTCCTCCCAATAGGCTACTTCCATGATGTCACAATTTACTGCCAAGTCCAGAATGCTTTGAGTGGATCTAGTAAATGTTATATGGTCTCTATTCCCAGGAGAGCAGAAAAATATGAAAAAGTAATTGATGAAGAAGTCTGGTCTTGGTAGTAAAATGATGCCAAAAGTGTAATATTGCCTAATGAGAGCAAGAAAAACACTTTCATAAATGGCAACCACTTTGACATTCTTTTGCCTTTATGTTAATTATACCTAATGCCCTCATTTTGAAACAAAAATTCTTTTGAAGTTTGCTAGTTGCTGCGAGGCTTTGGCCGCTTTTATGAAAGAGGTCTATACTTTCCTTTTCTTTTGCAGGAAGAGTCTATGCTTGTGAATACTGTGGCAAGGAGTTTAACAAATCTTATAACCTCAAGACCCATATTCGTGTTCACACTGGAGAAAGACCTTACCAGTGTGAAGAGTGTGGACACGGATTTGCTAATTTGGGTGACCTCAAGAGACATGCGCGAACGCACACTGGAGAAAAGCCATTTAAAGTAAGAAATATGTATGTTTCTTTTTAAAGAAAAGTTTAAAGCAATATCCACTTATTGGCAGTATCTTGCATCCAACGCCTGTCGGTGGAGTAAATTCCAGAGACTCTAAGTCAATATTACAAAGTGTTTTTCACAATAATTTACTCCACAAACTGGCGTTGGATACAAGATACCGCCAATAAGGCACGTTTCACCTAATAGGCTACTGTACATGTGTCTCTAATCTCAGAATTCCAACAGGCCCGATAAATAATAGTGTTATATTAAATTTTAATAAGCTCTGAACGTTTGGAACACTTGGAAGGATTGCTCACCGCCACTAAATTTTCAGCTTAGCATCTGTTGGCTCGATCATGCGTGGTAATTGTGAGCTGATAACGTAAATTTATTGAGCCAATCAGAATGCAAGGAATGCAATTTAAAGTGCTTGTCACCTCAACACACTTTTCCACTTTATATATTGTCCAAAATTGTCCCAAATACATCGTGTTGTTTTGAGAAACTTTTGATCGAAATTTCACTTTTTATGGGCTTCGAAAGACGGGAAAAGTGGTCATACATTGATCCATGGCCGAGCAATGAAGGGGAATGGGTTCGATACAAGGTTGACGTCATAAACAGCTTTGCAGGGAGATTTGGTTTTATCAACGGAGTTGATAATGTAAATTGGCCACCGTACAGAGATTCTAAAAGCTGACGTTTCGAGCGTTAGCCCTTCGTCAGAGGATTTGGATTCGCTCTGACTAAGGGCTAACTCTCGAAACGTCAGTTTTTAGAATCTCTGTACGGTGGTCAATTTACATTATCAACTCCGCTGATAAAACCAAATTTTTGTATACTACTTCCCCACCGACGCAGCACCACAGTTTCTTTAGAAACTACCCCCTTCATTCATTTGCAGGGAGATGATTCTTTGAAAACAGCTATGCAAATTAACTTGTGACGTCAACCCGGTGTGGAACCAATTCCCCTTCATTGCTCGGTATGACCACTTTTCCCGTCTTTCAGAGCGAATAAAAAAGTGAAATTTCAATCAAAAAGTTCTAAAAACAACACGATTTATTTTGGACGATTTCGGAAAATAAATAAAGTGGAAAAGTGTGTTGAGGTGTTAGGCACTTAAATGATATCTTCGATTTTCAAATCATACTCGGGGGACCCGCTTGCCGCAGCTTTTTTTTGCAATTAACTTTCTCGAAACTTCATCCAACTTTACCGTGACAAAAATGGCATCGAGTGGCTGCGGCAAAATTCTCTTTTGCAAACAAGCAGTAGGAGAAGCTAGGAGTAGCGTGGGTTATCTGCACCGTCAAAAGGGTTAGGCTTCGGATGTTTTCCTCCTCCACGTCACGAACATAAAGGTGTATCTTTGCTGTCTAACGTCGAGCTTGTCTTCATATTTCACTTAGTGTGGATACTGCGGTAAAGTGTTTTCGGATTTTGGAAGTCACAAGCGCCATCTTCGTCTTCACACCGGTTTCAAACCGTTCCGGTGTGAACACTGTCAAAGGGAATTCACTCGCTTGGACAGCTACAAGAACCATATACGGCTCCACACTGGTAAGAAACCTGCCAACTTTTTCCAAACATGGCAGATGAAAAATTTCAATTCACCAAAATTATCAAATTCAATGTTGGTTCCATATGCCTAGTAGTGGCCTGTCCGGTAGCTGGTCGTCACTGACGGGCTTTGAAACCCCTTCAATGGCCTGTGCTGATTAGCACAAACGGTTATGATAACAATGTCTAAAACTTGCTTTGTTTTGAAAGGAAAACAGTAGCGAACCCTATTAGGGTTATCTAAAGTAACTTACGGCTCTCTGGAAATCGAATCCAATCAAAGGAATCAAATCAAACACTGCTGTTCGATGAGATGAGAAACAGGAGTACTCGAAGAAAAACCTCTCGGAACAGGGTAGGGAAACAACAAATTAAACCTGCATACATACGACAATGTCCGGGACTCGATCCCCGGACACATTGTGGGAGGGGGGAGTCGAGTGCCCCTACTACTGTTTGAACTCTGCTCCCTTGTGTGCGGTGAAAGACCTAACCGTCGTTTTGTCGTTGTAGGTGACCGACCATATAAATGCGATACATGTGAAAAGGAATTCAACTATCTCACAACCTACAAACGGCACTTAAACATACACATAGGAGAGAAGCCATTTGCCTGCGAGCACTGCGACAAGAAATTTACCCGCCTCAACTATCTGAAGAACCATCTCAACACGCATGCAAAGCACTCCAGTCAAGAAAGCCAAACTGATTTCAAGTTTGATACCAATAACCCTGAGGCAAGCATGGACGAAGACAGCCAGGAAACACTGGTTGCTATGGCAGAGGAGACTGCCGCAGCCCGCAGTATCCGAGACGAAAGCAAAAATATGAATGATAGCGATCCCGACAAGGAAGGAGAAGACTTGAGAAGGCTTGTAGCAGCTGTGGATAAAGTGCAAGGGGTGCGTGTAAACAGACAATTGTATTCTTGTGGTTTTTTCCGATATATTGACTTGCTCTCCGCTCATGACCCCTCCTATCCCCCGATGAGCAAGTTCTCTTCATGACCCCAGGATACACCCATCAGTCTGACCTCGTTCCTTTTAAATCACCAGGTATTATGTACTTATCGACTGAATGGGAGGGTCTGTGCGCCAAGACCGAGGGCCAAATATTTTCCTGTCCGGCCAGACCTAAACTCAGTCAATAAGCATTTTATCATATGTGCTCTTTACAGTATTCATGAGAACTTAGAATTTGAAGTTTGGACAAAATAAGTAACAAAAATTTGCACAGACAATTTATCTAATAAGTTGTTTGCATTTGCTTTTCTGGCTGTAAATAACTTGGATGTTTAAAAGCGTCGAAATCCTCTAAAGTCGCATCGCATGGAGCACTACGTGTTCGTAGCCGTACGGCTTTTTCCGGCCCTGCTCGCGCTAATGCGTACGGCCCTCGTACGGGGATTTTCCCAATAGTTTTACAATGAAAGCGCGCGCGGGGACGTACGGGCCATGTGATAAGCTAAAGTAACTCTCGAGTGAACTAAATTCTGTTTTACTGGGTCGCGTTTTCTTATCAAACAGACTCCACCCCTCCCCTCCCCCTTCACAATCTGTCCATCCTTCCACATACCCACACAAGAAAATTCCTACTTTGTTAAGCCTCAGCCCTTGAAGTGACATTAGACTTAAAATTATACGAAGAAACGTATGAAACTCGTGGCGGAAAGTTGTGCAGACCGTTGGCGAAATTTTGAAAGCGGCCTTCTTTCGTTGTCTTGCGAAAGATGTCAAAACGAATTCTTTTCCCGTTTTCATTTTTGTGGTTTATTAGAGCGAAGTCTCGGATGCAACAAAGGCGTCGGAAACGAAGGTCCCAGATACCTCTCTTCTTCAACAAGTCACCCAAGTCCTGGGGGAAATTGTTCCGCACAATCTAAGCGCGGAGCTCACCGAGGGAGCCGGGGGACCCCAGATTGTTGTCCAAGGCGCGGACCATGAAGGAAGCGAGTTTAAAATCACTCTGGCACAGCAACTACTCCTTGCTCAACAAATACTGAACCAGTTACAGACGCAAAGGCACGATCGGGAAGAAAACGGTGCTGGGGAGGGCCAGACTGGCACGGAGCAAGCGCAGATTGCAACTGGTAAGTGTAGGGTATTGCGGAGAGGAAGGACTTTCTAAAGTAACTTTTTATTGAAAAATAGTTATTTTCATTTAAACCAAAGTCATGTCCAATTCTATGGCTTCGCACTAAGACAAGTTTTAAAACGAAGGCGAACAGCAACTTAGAAATGCTATAGGTTTGTTACCAAAGAACATATTACTTTACAACTTAGGTATTTCGTGTTGTCTTCTTTTGAGAATGAAAAAAGTGAAAATTAAGTGAAATTAAAAAAATTGGCCAACTTTTTCGAATCTGAACTCATTTTAGCAAGTCTGCTAACTCGGTTCTAATCATTGAGTTTTGAGGAATGTATGTTGCACGTGTGAGCACAGGTAACCCAGGCTCGCTGTGTGTAGGTAAATATAGAGAACATATGAGGCGAAGTTTAGGTCTGAAAATTTGCTAGAAAATGGAAATAAAAATCGATAAAACTTACCATGTGGTGAGCTGTTGTTGTCTTTAATACGTACACGAAGTTTCGGGAAAATGGTCCCCGTTCACCTTCCTTCATAATATAGTGACAAGGTAGGAGACGGAAGCCAGCTTATGGACTCCGATCGACCCAAAACAAGCACGATTTTGTTCGCGAAAATCGAATCCAGTCGCTAAATAAACACGCCAGGCTCGTGGAACATGAATTTCTCTAAGCCATGAATCCACTGAAGCATCTCCAGGTAGCCACCAGACTCCGTAAAACTTGTAAGTTAACCTGCTAAAATGGCGGCCAGAAAGCGTTGTACTAACCCTAACCCTAAGCCATTTTGAATTGGACACTTCGCGAGTACAACGCTTTCTGGCCGCCATTTTAGCAGGTTAACTTACAAGTTTTACGGAGTCTGGTGGCTTCGCGTTGCTACCTGGAGATGCTTCAGTGGATTCATGGTTTAGAGAAATTCATGTTCCACGAGCCTGGCGTGTTTATTTAGCGACTGGTTTCGATTTTCGCGAAAAAAATCGTGCTTGTTTTGGGTCGATCGGAGTCCATAAGCTGGCTTCCGTCTCCTACCTTGTCACTATATTATGAAGGAAGGTGAACGGGGACCATTTTCCCCGAAACTTCGTGTACGTATTAAAGACAACAACAGCTCACCACATGGTAAGTTTTATCGATTTTTATTTCCATTTTCTAGCAAATTTTCAGACCTAAACTTCGCCTCATATGTTCTCTATATTTACCTACACACAGCGAGCCTGGGTTACTTGTGGTGTGAGCAGTGTTTCCTGAAGTGTTATGTTAAACCCGGTTCTAACCGGCGAAAAAGAAAAGTAAAATTGTCGCGATCGTACCCTTTAAATTTCTCGATTTATTGTCTTTATTAAAGTGTCTTAAACAAACTTATTTTTTAGTAACCATTCCGGAGCTGACAGCTGAACTAGCAGAACAAATTGTCAGCCAGGCTGCAGCGCAACAAGCTGCTGGAGAACATAGCACTCTACAGACCAGCGCAGGGGAGGGAATCTTAATACAGAGTTCCGCCGGGATGTTACACGTTCCCGAAGGGGGCGCCTCTCAGGGAACTGGGCAACCAGGAATGGTCATCGGTACTGAGGTTATGGTTCGTAATGCACGTGAGAATGAAGATGCAGAGGTATCGCTACTTCCATTCTATAATTCCTTTCTACTCTTAAGAAGATGATTCCTTTTTCAAAGGCCATCGATGCAATCCGATTGAACTGAGATAGTCGTTAGTTGAGTGCAGAGCTGCACAGTAAAACTGAACTGGCTACTTTAGACAGTTACATCAGGCAGATTTATTTCAAGGGAATACGTCAAGGAGGCGACGCCAGGTGCGAGAAAACACGTACCGCGTAGATACCATTGGTTTTGGCTTTGTTTCTTATAGGTCAAAATAAATCGTGCGGAAGACTGATATTAATTTCACCAACCACATAACGATGACGAAGATGGTGGGCAACTTAGAAAAAAAAGCTGATAACTTTCACCCGCGAGGATGTTGAGATGTGATAGAATGGGAATTAAACCTTTACATTTGTTTTGATTTAGTTTGACTGTCTCACAAATGAGTTCAGCAATTGTGCTTCGATAGATGAGCTTGAGACTTCATTAAAGTGGTTATCGTTATTATCATCAAGTGTATTGATCTGAATGATGAGTCGTCACTCTTCAGATTTCTTTGTGATTCTCTCTTTTTGTTTCCCAATAAATCAGATGGTCACAGAGCATGTGCTACAGGAGAGTACCGCTGTTCCTGAGACATCCGAACATGGTGTACCGCTGGGTGATAGTAACGCTGTATATGTTGCCATTGATCCCAGTCAAGCTGATGTCCAACAAATTTTAGGCCAGATTCAAGCTATCACGTCTTCCCAATTGCAACAGGCCCAAGCCGGGGAACAAAACCATGACAACGGACAGGAAAACCAGTGTGAATAGAAAGTTTATTGAGTTTGTCATGATAATGTTCTCAAGAAAAGGTCTCCTATCTCAATAAATGCAATTACTATTTACGGCATTGGTTCTTGTGGTGAGATTGAATTCTTGGGTCCTTCAAACGTGTATCTTCGTCATTTTGAATGGCTGATTAAGGTGGCTTACAGTTTTCCGAAGACAAAGATCAAAAATTTGAAATCTGTGTTAGTCACTGCAATTGATGTAAAATGTAATTTTACCTTAAAAAAATAAATGCTAAATATAGTGACCGAAAGCTAGACATTTCAAAGGCCTTGTGCTCAGAAACCTAGCCGTACGACCAGAGTCAAGATTTTGACAATTAGTTAATAAACAATACGAAGACGAAACCGTCAACATTTTTTTTTTAAAGATCCATCAAACAGGTTTTTCAGTTACTAGCAAAATAGACGAAAATCGACGTTTTTTCCATTTGAGAAAAACCTGTCTGACAGATTTTACTATTTTTTTGTCGCTAAGGAAATCCAGAAATTTTGAGGTGGGGTGATACGGCTAGTTTTTGAGAAAAAGGCCTTTGAAATGTCTAGCTTCCAGTCCCCCTTCCCCGAGCTCGGTCACTATATTTAGCATTTTCCCTGACTTGCATTTATTTTTTTAGGTAAAATTACATTTTTCATCAATTGCAGTGAATAACACTTCAGAAGAGACATCCTGTTGCTTTAATTTCACAGATTTCAAAATCTTGATCTTTTTCTTTGGAAAACTGTAGTAAGGCACCTTAAGTGATTTAATCGTTTACGGTTCGGCCGAAGGGAAGCTCCAGTGTGCGTCTATTCACCAAAGTTAAGTCCTGTTTGACGGATCAACGGGTGACCGTCTGAAAATATCCCATGCTGTACGCCTTGGAGCGTCAAGCTAGCTCAGTGAATATCATCCGAGCCCCCCACCTCTGGTGTTACTTGCGCAGAGTTTAAGTCGATGTCAACCTGATTCGAGGATTTTTCTCCGGGGTTTCCTCACCTAATCATATCTGACTGTGGTTCAGTGCTCGGGGATTACCGTTTTATGGTTATCACAGAGTCTCGCGGCGGTTTACCATAGTCCATTTTACAGTTGTGTGCTTAGCTACCTGGCCTATGAATGAAAGTGAGCCTGGAGTTGACCTTAGTTTGATAGAAACCTCACTGCTTTTATGTAAATTCTTACTAATTAGCATGACAACAACATATATAAGAAAAGGAGAGAGAGGTCTGTATCATAACAAGGTGAATACCAGCCTCACTTTCATTTAAAGGCCAGGTAACTAAGCACACCACTGTAAATAGGTCTATTCTTTTTCTACGGTGAGATCGGACGTCAGCTGGTAAAGGCGCCTCTGACAGCCGCCATCAGTCCATATTTGATCTCCCCCACCCAACCCACGCATGTATGTGAAAGGAGGGCAGACCACAACACCGGGGGTCTCCGGTGTTTTGCGGCTTCCAAAGGTACCTTACATGCTATCGGCCCAGATCGTGTCGACCTTCCGCCTTCGCAAACTGCTAGGAATGGTAACTAGGAGGGCGAGTTTGTTTTGCACTGATTTCTGGCTTAGCAGCCATCCCTTTAACATACTGACCTTCAGATCTGACACTAGTGATAAAAATCATGGGCATCTCTGGCAGTGTAACTCGACCTGTCCATGCGATAATCCTACTGTCGTCAAATTTCGAAATCTTGTTGGTTGCGCACAACAATTGCGAGGGAGTTACTTTTACAGGAAAGGACTAGAAAGAAAATCGTAGTTACGTTTTAGAACAAATACACTGGCCACTTAAAGACTTCCATCAGTTATGAACCACGTATCAATCCCTCTGTCAGTAATATCGCTTTAATTTTGGTCACACGGTCTTCACTCCATGTTTTTGACAGATCAGAAAAGTAGTAATGCATCAAGCGTACGACCCCCACCCTCCTCAGAGGACGAATCACGTGGGATGCTGACGGTTTGCATGTCTGTCGTCACAAAAAGGTGATGCCAATGAAATAACATAAGCGAAGTTGGTAATCCTTCTTACATCAGAGTCACTTCTGTCTAGAAGTCATAATACTGGGTGCTTCCCATTATAATTTCGGTTTGACCGACCTTTAGAGGTGGTCCGAAAAATTCCGGTCGGACCAAACCGAAACCTACCTTTCCATTTGACTTCTGATCGGAATTTCCGAAATTTTTGGCTTAATGGAAAGCACCCACTGTTTCCAGGAATAAAATATTAATGCTTCGGTAACCTTAACTTGGCGGACGTCAAGACAGACAGCCAGAGAAATGTATGGTTTCCAGGTAAGGTGAATAGTCCTAAAGTACACCAAGGAAAAAGGCCTCTTTGGTACATTTGATTTGACAGTTGTTCAGACAAACGGAAATATCAGGTGCGTTTCGCTTTTGCCTTGGCTTAAAAGCCACGAAAGACGACTTTTTGAACCAGTCGGTGAGCCTGTCAAAGAAAGCAGACTGGGTCTTTTTGTGAGAGAGAAAAACAGTGAAGTTTGTACCATCAGCGAAAAGAATAACATCAAAGACGAACAGAGAAGTGTAAAATATCAAATATACAATAAAAAGGCAAGAAAGCCGAGAGTACAGTATTGAGAACACCATACTTCACGGGTTTAGACGACGTCCATTAACACAACACAGACCAGAGCATCGCCACATTTGTTTGAATTTCCAACCGTCACTTGACTCTGAAGATGACTTCCACTCAGGTTATCGAAACGTCAGTCACTGGCAACCGTTGAGTCCTTCTCAAGACTATTTTCACCAAGACGATCAGATTCCATCGGGGACGCCTACTAAATTGAACAAATATATTGAGCCCGTCTAAAGAGACTATTTTTCTTGCAACCAAGAGCCACACCACGAATTCCAAAATGCTCGAACAAACAAAATAATGAAATTAACCGCATCCAACCATTCGATACGGCAAGAAAAATGGCTAACCGCATATCCACTTGCGTCGATGGCTGACGATATTTTGTCAGAGAAGTATCAAAGCATGGGGATGTAAAGTGATTTTTTCCCCCAAACCCAACCTCGCTTTGATATAAAATGCCTTCAAGAACACGACCGTAATCAACGATTTCCAATAGTTTAGAGCATAATTTTATACCGTAACCTGCGTCTCTGCTCCTGGGCAAAGAGTAAGTGTCCATGCAATGATTTCCTGCGCGATAAGGTCGTTGAAAAAGGAAAATAGGGAGCTTACGAAACGACGACGCCGACGGCAACGACGACGCTACAAAACAATAGGTTTAGTGAGCAAAAACAATGGCTCTGCACGCTCTGCACGTGCGTTTTACATTTTGGTACATTTCTTTGCTGTCATCTCCTAAATGACGCCGTGAAATGACCAAATTCAAGGTTCTGTGGAGGACGTTAGCACATGACGATGAATTTTCAGTTCTCTCTCTACGCTTCCAACTCACTCATACCAGTTTAATTCCTCGACAGTTACTACACATTTTTAACGCGAAACGACATAAAATAGTTTCGCAGTGATATGAATAACGCGAACTCGTATTTTTAAATGAAGTCCTCGTAGCCGTCGTCGTCCTCGTTTCGTAAGCTCCCTAATAAGGAGCTTAAGCAACGACAACGGCGACGGCAACGAGAACGTCATCTCAAAATATAAATTTGCGTTATTTTAATCGCTTCGTGACTATTTCAACGTTTTTAATATGACAAGGGTGTGGTAATTCCTCAAGGATGAGACCAGTCGGAACGGCACTTCATTTTAGGCGAGAAAATGAAAATTTATCCGTAAGTGCTGACGTTCTTTATAAAACCAAAAACTTGGCTATTTCACGTTGTTGTTTTGCTGACGACGGCAACGAATGGACAAAAGTGAAAAACGCACGTGCAGGGCGTGCAAAGCTATTGTTTTTACCCTCTAAATATGCAAATTTGTGACGTTCTCGTTGCTGTCGCCGTTGTCGTTGCTTAAGCTCCCTATTATGCGCTCCCCGACGCTGGAATATTTCTGCAGCAAGAATGGAGCCGATGTTTGTAAAATTCTCACAAAAGTGGTTCGCTATTTTTGCAAGAATACTAATTGTATGGCAAATGCATAACCCAGAAAGGAAAACCTGCTAAACTCGCACAGCACATGCACCTTCAAGGATCTTGAGGGTTTCAAACCAGTTCTTGCCTTTTTCGGAGTTCATAATCACTGTTGTGGTTTCATTCGGGTTGCATCTAACTAAGTGGATTTTGGGCAACAACGGATCTTGACAAACATTATAGAACGTACAATGGTACAATGTAAGAAGTAGTTTTTAAAAAAAGTGTTCAAATGAGGTACAACCATACTTTGGCCTACGCATTACTCTGAAAAAGCAAGCAATCTTCCGAGGGTATAGAGAGAAACTCTTCCCACTACGAAAGCCCCTTGAATGGTAGTTTTCAAACTTCCCATTTTTATGAAGGCAATTTCTAGCCCATGAATCATGCTGGAAACACAATATTTCAATACCACAGAAGTAAAATTTTGCTTTTCTTAATTCTACAAATTTAGTGTAATCAATTCTGCAAGTTTACTCTCATTTGCACCAGTCAGCTCAGCAACCTATAAAAATAAGGAAAAAATTAAAAATAACAATTTATAATATAGAGCGGTTTTCAATTGAGTGTCAAAAGTAATTAGCGAATTGCTTTGGTTTTGCATTACTTCACTCAGTGATTGGTTCAAAGTTCTCGCGCCACTTTTTCAACCAATCAGAAGTGAAACCAAAACCAACCGTGGCTCGCGCGTGCACATTTTCCCGCGCTTTGTGTCGGCTACGTGTAATTACTTCGAGTCTTGATTGGTTTACTGGATTGTCTCCGTCCTTTTTGATTGACCAAAGTAATTACTTTGGTTTTGGTTTTACGACACTCGATTCAAACTCGCTCTAAATGGTCAAATTTTAACTGCTAGTAAAGGCTTTAAGCAAACTGTCCAAAGAAGGCCATTTCCTTCACCTTTGCCGAAATTACCCTCATATTTCCATGGCTCAGGCAATTTCAGTTTCAATTTCGTCATAATTAACAATGATTCGCTGAAGGCGAGGTGAATATCGGTGGATGTCAAGAATTCTATTTCCCGATATTCACTGAACCTGAGGTGAGTAATATTGTTTTAGTATAATTACATTGGTGATTATTTGAAAAATATGCATTTTCTTTGACCTCGTCTGTCACCTCGACAAAATGGCTTGCGGCCATTTTGAAAAAAAAAAAAAAAAAAAAAAAAAAAAAAAAAAGACGCTCTATAAAAGCCTACACTGGGTTGCCTGTGGTACGTGTTACACAAAAACAGAAGGCTTTGAATTAGGTGGTATTGAACTGCAGGGTTCCAGTTAATTTTTTCAAGTGGGGGGTCATTAAGACCATTTGAGGGTCACCAACAATGTCGCGCCAGCAGAGGCCCTTTGGTTCACACGTTCACAACTTTAATTATTTTGTAATATCCTGTCCCATTTTGAGGTCTTTTAGCTTTTTAAACTTTGGTAATAATTTCAGTTTAAAGGTAAGAAACACGCTTTTGAGTAAAGGTGCACGTGATCACCTTGTGTCAACTGAATGAACTTCGGGAAAGAATGTTAATCGTTCGTCGTTTTCAGAGTAAAACAAACTACTTTTTAGCCAAGAAACTTCCGTCTTTGGTTAATTTTGTTGTATTATTTAACTGAATATTTACATTTCATCTGTCGGGTCAGGAAGCCTTCTTTGTCGGGTTCCTGAGAAACGTATCTATTGTGACTTCAGGGTGAGGTTGAGCGGCCATGTAATTGAAAATCTGAACATCTATGAGATACAAAAACAGACTTGCGAATTATCACAAATCACAATGCTGACAAGCACAAAAGCAGAAGAAATGGTTAATAAATATGAAGTTTGTTACTATCTGAATGTTTTTGTGTGAGAGTAAAGGGATATATTGTCACGCAAATAATTATGTAATTTCATGACACTCCAAATTCGCAAAAAGCGTGAGTTTCATGTAAACAATCTTCGCGCTAGTAAGTCGTAGCAATAAATTGAATTAACCAGGAAGTTAAAGAAATATTGTTGCCTTCCCAAATAAACATCATTTTCCACTACAATGACAAAATCATTTGTCAGAGAAATAAAATTCCTGTCTCCTCGCGTATCACATTACAACGCACGTATGCAAATTTGTTAAATCATTTTCACCGCGTCCTGATTCCCGCGAAATTATTTTTTTTCTTTCAAATATCAACAAAAATATTACTTCTCGTCAAGCGCTCCATCTTTTACGTTCAAATAACCGCTAAAAATAAAGATTTTTTAACGATCTATCCGTATTCCGTAGATATTTTTTCATGATTTAATATTCTGTCAAAATTTGGACAATCAAAACACAAAAATAGCAACGCACGCAACAATTTAGTCACATTTACCTCTTCGTCGAATTTCCGTGCTTAACACAGGAATTTTTAGTTATTGTGAAAATCTTTCTCTATTCGTTCGCAATCACCCTTTAAAATTTCAGAGAAATCGACCGGTCTACGAATATTTTATGAGTTTTTTTCAATAGGATGTCAAAAGGCCAAGTGTATGTTATGCATAATCGGGCGATCAAGTTGCGCGTGTGACCCGTTATAAATATTTTTCCACAAAATGTTCCCGAATTGTCAAGTATCACCACAGAAGACAAGAACATCATTCTAAAAGCTTATTTTAAGCAAAAAGTAGGTTCTGGAGGTAATTTTGAGAGTGGAAATCAAGTTTACAGCAGACGACAAATACAAACTCACGAGCCATGGTATATTTAATTAAGTTAACACAACAGAAACACGCTAACCTCATTTTGACACGAAAATGCTTTACTATTGCCATAAAAATTATCCAGTTAAGCTCGCATATTACAAAACATGATGAATTCATAAAGGCCACCTTTTCCAGCGAAATATTTTTTGAAACAAACAACA
>OX421457.1:31092586-31097586 GCA_949126865.1 Montipora capitata | reverse complement strand
ATAGAAAGGCTTCGGCACTCAGTCGTCTTGTTAGCTCCAAGTGTAAGGCTCTAGTAGAGGCGCACGTAAACAGGCAAACGTATGCCCTAGCTTCATCTGTGTTTGTTCCACCTTTATCTGTCGTGTATAATAAAGGACCTGCGAAGTCCACACCTGTATGTGTGAAAGGTGGACAATCAGAAACTCGTTCTTCAGGTAAATCGGGTGTCCGTGGTAATGGGAATGGCTGTCCCTGCGCCTTTCGGCACGTCACGCATCTTCTTAGGCACCTCTTGACAGCTCGTCTTCCTTGCAAAATCCAAAACCACTCTCTCACAGACGTCAACGTTGTGTTTACTCCACTGTGCAGCATCCGCTGGTGATTGTCACCGACAATCAAATCCACCACGTGATGCTTCGCAGGCAACAACATTGGAGTTTTGGCTTCTTGATTGAGTGAACTGTTCTGAATTCTACCCTTGCATCGCACGATACCTGTCAAACTGTCGCACAAGAATTGGAGCAGGCGTTCTTCCTGCCGACATCAAATGGCACACTTCCTCCGGAAATGATTGGTTCTGTATGGACTTAATCCACAATTCTTCGGCAGATCGGATTTCTTCTGCATTCAATTCAGGACCTCTCTTCTCCCTTGATCTCCTCGCAAATCGAAGGACGTAAGCAGTGACCCGCAACAATTTTGTCAAGCTACTGTATCGGTTAGCATCAATGATTAGATGTAAGCCAGTCTGTCGCACTTGTTCACCACTGACCAAAACATGTGTAATAGTTGCAGGATTCTTCACGATTTCTTTCATGGCATTTTCGTTCTCGGAATAGGCGTTGTCCTCACGCGACCATTCTTCTTCAACGTTGTACAGAAATTCTGGACCTTTCCACCATTTGTCTTCGGTAACCAGTTCGCTCGCTGTCAATCCACGCGAAGGGATATCAGCCGGGTTCTGTTCGCCAGGACAGAAATTCCAAGACGCTGGAGTGGTGCTCTCGCGGATCTCTTGCACCCTGCTCATGACGTACTGTTTCCATCATGGCATCCTATGACGTCACTGCCTTGTTTACAAACATACCCGTGGACGAAACCATTGACATACTTACAGCTAAAGCTTTTCAGAACAACTGGTTCAACGTGACTCATAACTTGAACATTACCGATCGCAGCTGAAAATAATGATAATAATTAAATCATAATTGTCGCTGCTAATCGCCGTCGCAAAGTACCACAACGACGCAGCTCAACGAGGTCGCACCGAAGGAGCTGTGCTGCCGGCTAGGCGCTCGGCCCCTGAACACGACCCATGTATGACCTCGGAGCACAGCACCACAGCCTGATGGAATAGGCCGGGAGTCGATTTTGAGGAGGGAGAAGAACCGGAGTACCCGGAGAAAAACCCTCGGAGTCAGATTGAGATCGACTGAAACTCAGCCCACATACGACCCGAGCCAGAGTTGAACCCGGGTCACAGAGGTGGAAGGCATGGTTGATGACCACTAAACCACCCTGACTCCCCAAACAACTCCTCGAGATGGCTGCGAAGAATCAGCTGTTCCAGTTCAACGGTCAACTATATGAACAGAGAGACTACGTAGCAATGGGTTCTCCCCTGGGACCTCTCATGGCCAATAGTTTCCTGTGTCACATCGAAGAAAATCTTGATCAAGCTAACAATCTCCCATCTTTGTACAGGCGATATGTTGATGACACCCTCCCTTTTGTAGACAACATCGACGACGCAGAGTCCTTCCTCCATGTACTAAACGAAGCCCACCCGTCCCTGGAATTTACTATGGAGTTAGCAGTTGAGAATAGCCTCCCATTTCTGGGTATAAACATCACAAAAATAGGCTGCAGTCTACACATAGCGGAAGTCTATAGAAAACCTACTGACAAAGGTCTCCTGTTACACTTTCAAAGTCATGTGGACATCAAATACAAGAAAGCGCTGCTGAATACTATGCTTTATAGAGGTTTAAGGATCTCGTCAACCTGGGAAATCTTTCACAAAGAGTTGAGCGTCTGAAGGAAATCTTCATAAAACTGCAGTACCCTATAGCTCTTTTCCACTCGACTGCGCAAAGAGTTATACAAGAACAGCAACAACAGCAGCAACCAGCAACAACAACAACAACAACAACAGCAACAAACAAAGTTACAGCAGTCAGAGGATGTCAAAGTCGTCAGATTCTCTCTTCCATTCAAAGACCAGTCTTCCCGTGAAAACGTCAAAAAACAACTACGGCAATTAAATAGTAAGATCAAGGTTCAAATAGAGCCAGTGTTTACAACCAGAAAACTCGGCACCAACTTTGGTTTGAAGGAAGAAAAACACCTACTTGTAAGTAGACAGAATGTTGTTTACTATTTTCAGTGTGACCTGTGCGTGGCAGGTTATGTGGGGTACACATATAAACACTTATACCAGAGGATAGAGGAACACAAAACTACTGCGGTTGGAACGCACTACAAGAACTGTCACAACAGCCTAAACGGCTTCGAGGAGAATTTCACCGTGGTCAAGCGATGCGTATCAAAATTTGACTGTTTGGTAAATGAGATGATGTATATTAAAGATCTAAAACCATCGCTAAACGTCCAATCAGACTCGCTGAAGGCAAAATTTTTCAATTAGGCTGAACAATACGGACATCTCCCTAGAGGACTCTACGAACTTTAAATTTATTCATTTCTGACTTTTTTTGCTAACCTACCTTGAAAATGACGCAGGATGCGTCGAAACGTCGGTTTTTCATCACAACTTTTATTTTAAAACATTTTCCGAGGGAGCATACCCCCCTACCTTTCCAAAAATCAACAGACTAAAGGCCATTATAAGAGTCCCTAAATCAACTCAGACAACTCCAGCTACATTGTACTTGTACTCAAAATTTTGAAGAAAAACCTGCAGTGATATCAGTCAATCAATTTTCCACTGAAAATTAAATAATTTAACCCATTCACTCCACAGGCACCCCAGGATGCCCACAGTTGATGAGAATTGCCGGTTTTCACTGTAACACCATCACCAAAACCATTCAACAAATAAAGTCAAGAATCAACCCCGTTGAAGTCCTGAATTTTTCAGGCTTCTTTACGCAATTACAAAAATTGCGTTCATAACTGCAAGGATCATAGCTTCACTTGATTTCATATCCACAGTTCATATATGATCCATTTCATATATCATTTCATCGTTATATGAGTACTTGTTCTCATACAAGGACCGCTCAGATTGCAAAATCTCAGCGGATAAGTCACTTTTTTAACCTACGTGACAGCATTCTCGGCAGCAATTTAATATTGCGTCACACAAAAGCTTAGAAATTCAACCTTGCTTTATCACAAGACGAAAAACCCTATCAAACTGAAAATTTGTGAAAAGATAAGTCTTCAGCTGTTCTAATAACTAACTAAACTAAAATCTCAAAACAATTGATAATTCCTTATTTTTTAATTTTGATGATGTGAAAACCAAGAATTGTCTGGCATTAGAGTAAAATCTGTTCAGTCTCACTCTCAGCAGTTAAGGGGTTAATTAATGGAGCAGAAAGGACCAGGACACCCCCAGTTGATGAGTAAAATCATTTGGCGTTAGACAGGAGTACCATAGAATTCCAAGAGTAACGGCTTAAGGGTGGGAGGCGGAGTGGCCTCATGGTCAGTGTGCTAAACTCCGGATGGAGTGGTCCGGGTTTGGGTCCTGGCCGGGGACATTGTGTTGTGTTCTTGGGCAAGACACTTTACTCTCACGGTGCCTCTCTCCACCCAGGTGTTTAAATGGGTCCTACCGAAGTTAATGCTGGGGGTAACCCCGCTTTGGACTAGCATCCCATCCAGGGGGTAGTAGAAATACTCCTAATCGCTTCATGCTACAGAAACCGGGATAAACTCCGGGATAAGCTCCGGCCTAATGAGCCGGCTGACAATTGTTGGACATTTCGCTGTAGTTTTGCTAATCAATCAATCCTCAAGTACGCTGTATTTGTGTTTGAACCTACAGCAATACATTTAATGTTACATTTAAGACAATAGATTTTATTGTTTTAAGTGGCATTATTGAAGGGGCCGCTACTTTCGAGGAGATCGTACCTTTCGTGATTTAACAGAAGAGTAAAAAAATTAACCTTACTTTCGGGGGTGGGGAGGAACGGCGGAATTCTATGGTCAAATCTGTTAAATCTCACTCCCACGAGTCAATAGGTTACTTAAAAACAGTTTTCCAGTGGGGTGTTAGAAAAAAAAACATCCTTTAAAAATTTGATGAAAGAAATGAGGTTTTTGGTTACCCGTACATCAATTAGTGGTTTCAATAAGTACTGAGAGCCCACAAAAAGCATTGGCTGCTTTTTTTCCCAAATTGAAATAAATAAAAACAGATTCTTTTGAACCTAAGATTAAAATTAATTTTGACAATGATAACATTGTCCGCAGCAATTGGCACACGCTGGTGCAGGTTCCCTGCAACATTGTTGTTGATGTTATTTATTTACTTGTTTATTGATTATTTTTTATTGTGATCTATTATCTGGTATGTAACAACCCAAGTTATTCTCGCATTTTGATTGGTTCTTGCCTATGATCTACATATTAGAGGACAGATGCACGATTGATGTCACCATCAGCTTTTATGCGAATGAACTTTAATTCTTTATTATATAAAACAAATAGATTCCATGTTGCCGTGTGTCAGTTCAGTAATAAATCACAGAAGACGTCAAAATGTGGTAAGAACATCAGTGACACACTCGGCTATCGCCTCGAGTGCCACTTTTTTGTTCTTACCACATTTTGACGTAATCTGTGATCTATTACTGAACAGACGCACGGCAACATGGAATCTATTTGTTAATTAGTGAAGCTAACAAAAAAGTATGTGAAGTTGTCTGAACATAATCATCAATATTTTGCTTTTAACCCATTGACCCTTGAGAGTAACACTTCAGAGATTTTACTCTAACGCCAGATGATTTTACTCTTCAATGGGGGAGGGAGGGGGGGGCATCCT
>OX421457.1:31070086-31080086 GCA_949126865.1 Montipora capitata | reverse complement strand
TGCCTTTTAACAACGTTCCTTGCCATGTTTTGTGTAGCTAAGCAAAATAAAATATGTCAACTACTGCCAGTGACTGCTGAGAGAATGTCTGGTTTTTCAAGTAATGCGACTCTTTGCAAAGGCGAGTTAATTCAACTAAGTAAGCTGCTTTTGTCCGTTTAGAGACTCTGAAAATGTCTCCAAAGGTGCTCTAGTTCAATGTCCGCAGCGCTTTTTTTCGGCTTTTGATGCCAGCAAAACAGTTCACCACACTAGAAAATGATATGCGAGGGCAACTTCCTACTGGCTGACAAAGACTACAGATTTGTCGCACAGATGAATTCATTTCACCAACGAAGGTGAGTGTGGGAATAGTTGCAATGATAATCTGCATTTCATTGAATTTCCCCTACCCCTCATTATAGATTCTATGCCCCCTTCTTTGTCAGTGCAAAAAATCTGCCCAGAGAACTGAAGCACTAAGTTACACAGAATTAGTTAGACAGGAAGAAAACCCTCAAGGATAAAAGCAGCAGCTGGAAATTAAGCAGAGGAAAATCAAAAAACGAAAACAAAAACCTGCACAAGAAACACACACACCACTGACAGGAGCACACTGCTCAGCATTATATTGAGCACCACAGGCTCTAATGGGTCGGCTGTAATCAGTAACACACTAAACACGTTCTATTTTTAATATTATTATTTACATGCAGAGAACAAACTGCAATGAACACAATACGCAAACGCATGAATTTCTTGGTGCCTAAATACCAGGTAACAAATTGCTTTTTGGCGTTTTACAGTACCTGCGAGTAACACCACACCAAAAAATTAGCTCACTATAATAAGGTAAAATAGATATAATTTTCAGAATGCTTTACAATTTAGCTGTATTACAACACCCAAGGTCAATAATTTTGCCATTATCCCAACAGAAATAACTCAACATAACTTTTGCTGGAAAAACAAGATCAACAACATGAATCAAGTGTTGAATGAAGAGAACAAGACCTCATGCTTCACAAAAAAGGACAAAGTTATAGCGACAACACAGTTTTCAACAAAAATATTGGACTGAAATAAGAATTAATACTATGTACATGTAACCCTGTGAAAAAGCACCCCAAATGCCTACATAATTTCCAATATAGGTTTTAGTCAGAGAAAACTTTTTCGTTATCACAGACAAAACTCCAATGGTCATTAAATTTCTTTCTAGTGGAAATAATGTTGAACAAAACAAAGAGTGTATTAATAATCTACCCTATGTGTGTTTAGTATTTTCTCCTTTCATTTTAACGAATGTGTTCTCCATGTATAGTTTTTACATGCATATCTGTTTGGGACAAGTTAGCAGAACCTTGGGGAACCCATTCAAAAGAGACACTTGTAATACCATTGGCAGTACTAAAAACTAACATTACTAAAAAAAAAAATAACAATATTATTTGTGTCCCTCTAATATGTCTTACAACTAAAGGAGGCACTACATTTAGCTCTTTTGTGCACTGTCCAATTTCACAAGTCACTAGTCAACCACTAAACAAAACGACGAAAGCACTTATATGATCTAGATGAAATGGTAAATTTCGGCGATGAACATTCTCCAGACCATACTACAATGTATTTACAATGATGAAAAGGATTCTCCATGAACCAAGAGAGCTAATCTGCAGAGAATAAGAGTAGTTGATGCACTACTGCAAAACCTCAGTTTCTTTATAAGGTATGGCTACCATTTCCTAAAAACAGAAACAAAGATAAAACCATTACAGAGGAAGTGCATAATGTGTATTAAACACAAGGGGAAAGATAACACCTTACATTATTAAATTTTGGGCCACCAATATTGTTTCTAAATTTCTGATTGGTTCACTCAATCTAAGTTAACAGCTCTTATACTACATATGACCTAAAATGGAAACTGATTGCGTCAAGTGTTACCACCCTGCATACCCTGCATACTGCCCTGCATACCCTGCATACTGATTGTCTAAGTGTCCAAGTGTTAAGAATTAAATGAAAACTGAATAAAACAATATTATTTGTTGGATATGAGATCTCATATACAACATGCACTCATGGAATTTCAATAATATTATTCACTATTGTGTTATGCTACCTACGGTTCTTCAAAATGGCTGCAAGCCGTTTTGTCTAGGTGACAGACAAATAACTCAATTGTTTTACATATAAAGAAAATGCATATTTTTCATAATATAAAATAAATCACCTGATGGGCAATTTGCATGAAGGCATCATTTACTACGTACAAAGACCAGACTGCTTTGAGTTGATTCTATTGTCAAGCAAATTTAACAATTGTTTCTTTGTTCCCAGGAGAGGAGAAAAATCTGAATAACAAAGCATTTTGAAAAAGCATTCTAATCTCTGTAGTGAAATGACGCCATCATGCAGATCGCCTATTATACTAAAACAATTATTCACCTCAGACTTGGTGAATAAAAACCTCGACTTCCTCTCGGTTTTTGTTTAACAATTATTCGCCGAAGGCGAAGTGATTATCGGTGAATATTCAGAGAGACGAAGTCGAGGTGAATATTCACCGATAATCACTGAGCCTGAGGCGAATAATAATATTGTTTTAGTATAAATGCACAGGTGATTATTTCAAAAAAGAGAAAAAAAAAACCTTTTCAACGCGAAATCATCTTCAACTTACAGTGGCAAAACGACTACTGGCAGCCATTTTGTCCGTTGAGGTGATTATCGGCTGATAATCCGAGATAGCGAGCCAATGAGAGCACGCGATTTTGTATAATCACCTGTGTATTTATACTAATGAGCAATATTCACCTCGCCTTTCGTGAATTATTGTTAATTATTTAGTGTTGAAGAATTTTTAGTCAGTGGTACAGATTTAACTAAAGCTGTAAGGAGTATTTTATATTATTATGATTAATATTATTATTGTTATTATTATTATTATTTTTTTTTTTGATTATTATGATGATGATGATGATGATTATTATTATTGCTATGTAACATCAAAGGCCTAAAAGGTGCCCCTGGCCTGGTCAATTGTTTCCCTTGAGAGCGAGTAACAACAAGTTCCTAAAGTTCCCGACAGAGTCCTCTCCTGATTCCCTAAAGGGACAAAACGTTTCTTAGGAGTCTAGCCATTCCCAACAGATTATTATTATTATTATTATTATTATTATTATTATTATTATTATTATTATTATTATTATTATTATTATTATTATTATTATTATTATTTATCTGAAGTGTTTGCTTCCAAAGTTTCGCTGCACATGTATTTTTGAAGACGTTTTGCAAAACTTACATGTATGTGGAAAATTTGACCAATATGGTTCCTCTGTTACAGTAATGTACCTACATGTAGCTGGGCTGTTCCACAACTGATCAGGACAATATTGCACATGCACTGAGCGGAAGACGCTTTGATGCAGATTTCCTGGAATGGCTTCTGCAAAAATATTTGCGAGGGAGCAACAAAAATCTTGCAAAGATCGATCGCATTTAACATGGCAGAATTCCTCTTCAGTCTCTTTTCTGATGCTTGGTAGATGTTCGGAGAAACAGTCAAGGTTACATGTGGAAAATGTAAATTCCAGGTGTTGAAAAAATTCAACTTTTTGGCTGAAATTCACTCAGTTCATCAAGCAAAGAAGCCCAGTCGAGGATTTACAAATTATAAACGTTGTATATAACCGAGCCAGAGTCCTCAAAAACAACGGCCAGCCAATCTTATTTCCAAAATATGGAAACTCGAAGCAAAAGCCTTTTGTCCATAAGTTGCTCCTGTAGATCCCGAGAACAAAGAAGAATTTCGTTTCCAGTTCGCTGGTTGCTCGAAGATTTGTAAATAATCTGGGAGCAGACCAACACTCCATGTCAAGAAAATGCACAGTAGCCAAACAAATCGATTGATACACGTGGATGCATTGCTACTTGACATGACTTGCGAAGTAATATACGAAACATTATCAACTGCTCGTTTCAATCGTGTTTCGTCTGACTTTTCTGAAAATATTTAACAAAAGCTAGACTTTCGAGTTTGCGCAGGCGTAGTTTCGCGAACAAAGCCATTTTACGTCATTATCCGCTAACCAATCAGCGGTTTTTGCGCTCTATCAGGTCTCTCGTTCTAGTGTGGACGGCAAAAACGGAGGTTTTCGAATTCGAGTGAGCCGTTGTCGGATAGTGGCAATTCGATGTTTTGAGAAACAACACAACACTTTTTAAATTTAAAAACATGTTTCGACAGAAACTTCTGTCATCTTCAGTTTAAATTACAAAGTACAGAGTTGAATATATAGTGTGAACCAAAATGCTAATGAACTATAAGAACAAAAGGAAACATGACAATGTAAAATATTACAAGGAAAGTTTTAAATTAACATGATAAAGTCGATGATTAAGTGCAGGTTTTTCCCATTGGCTTCCACCACCTTCTAACTTAAGATAAAAGAATCCATTTACATTCAATGGCAAAAGCCTACACTTAATCATCAACTTTATCATGTTAATTTAAAACTTTCTTTGTAATATTTTACATTGTCATGTTTCCTTTTGTTCTCATAGTTCACACTATCTATTTAACTCTGTACTTTGTAATTTAAACTGAAGATTACAGAAGTTTCTGTCGAAACATGTTTTTAAATTTAAAAAGTGTTGTGTTGTTTCTCAAAACATCGATATGTCTGCTCCTACCCAGACCTTATAGCGGCAATTACTTGAAGAGGTGCTCGCCCAGATGTGCAATCGAGTTTATCATTCAGAAGAAATAGAAGACTAGACTTGTTTAGCAACAGAACGGGAATAGCGAGCTTACGCAATAGAACGGCTGGAAGACTCAGGACGGCAGAATGGCGAAAAAATGTCGCGCGAGACTGTGCATTCCCGATCTTACGCGACATTTTTTCGTCATTCTGCCGTCCTGAGTCTTCCAGCCGTCCTGTTGCGTAAGCTCACTAATAGGCTGATTTAGCAACAGAACGGGAACGTCAGTGGCGACGGCGCGCGCAGAAAAAACACCAATGAGAATTCAGAATAGAGTAGACTCCACTCTTTTCTTCTCTATTCTAAATTCTCATTGGTAGTTTTGCTGCGCGCGCCGTCGCCACTGACGTTCCCGTTCTGTTGCTAAATCAGCCTAATGTCAGTGGCGACGGCGCGCGCAGAAAAAACACCAATGAGAATTCAGAATAGAGTAGACTCCACTCTTTTCTCCTATATTCTAAATTCTCGTTGGTATTTTTGCTGCTCGCGACGTCGCCACTGACGTTCCCGCTCTGTTGCTAAATTAGTAGGGAGCTTAAGCAGGCGCGTTTTTGAAACGCGGACGGCAACCGGAAGAGAACATATCGCGCGCTAGGACAGTGGTGTCTCCCAGATTTTTATACTAATCATCTCTAACGGAGAAAAGATACTTGGCGATGTAAATGTGGTTGTGTGAAGACAAGTTAAAAAGGAAAACAGCTCACTTCCGGTTGCCGTCCGCGTCTCAAACTCGCGCATGCTTAAGCTCCCTAGTGAGCTTACGCAACAGGACGGCTGGAAGACTCAGGACGGCAGAATGACGAAAAAATGTCGCGTAAGATCGGGAATGCACAGTCTCGCGCGGCATTTTTTCGCCATTCTGCCGTCCTGAGTCTTCCAGCCGTCCTGTTGCGTAAGCTCGCTATTAGCTTACTGGGCAGCGCGTGACTTGGAGCTTCCAACTTCCAACAAAGATATCTTTCTTCTGAATTATCATTTTCTCAAGCCATTTTTCGTTAGAACGGCTTCTCTCTGTCATCGATTACGTCTCAGGTGCATAAATTAACTATCAAAATTGCAGGTGCATAAATTAACTGTTGAATTTACAAGGAACACTGCAATCTAAATAAACCAAATCCGAGAAATTCATCACTCAAAATAGGGAAACAATTTGATCCATCCTACGCGTAGGCTCTTGGAGATTATTTATCATGAGACAGAGACGACGTTTTCCCCAATCCACTTTATTATCATTAACAAGTTCATCAAGACTCGGTTAAGTCATTTCTTCGAGTAATAGTAATCGATCCACTACCAACGAATTTTCTTCTACCCTAAATGAAGGAAATAGAGCAAAGCAATTAGCAAATTCTATATACACTCCCTCTCATTCTGGGATTTCAAGAGTTGGTATTGCAAGAAAAAATAAGCTCTAGTGTTAGGACCGCATGCTTTTGCCATTACTTAACACTGTGTTGTATTAGACAAATAGACCAGCGAACGGGTACAGAATAATGAATTACTTTGACAAGCGAGTCTTCGTAGGGCCGTACTGACCTCTATCGGCACAAAGACGATCAGGAGGACTTGCTTGAGTTGACTACTTAACTTGAGATGCTTTCCTTACTAAAGACGCTTTCAGCACGCAAAACATTCCAAGTAAGAAAAGCCCCTCAAGAAAGTAATCGAATGTCTCAAGTCAGTTAACAAAGTGCTTCACGAAGGAATAGAAGAAATGTGAGAGCGATAAAAAAAATTTTAATGAAATATAAATCATGTGGAAAGTACTTAGTATAGAAAAGCCTGGTTCACACACACGACGCAATTGCTAATGCAAATGCAAACGCAAGGAAATACTCGTGTGAACTACCTCAACGCAGACGCAAGCGCAGACGCGTTTTTCATTTTCTTGGGTTTGCATTTGCGCTCACGTTCGCATTTCACACGTGTGGACCGGGGAAAAGAAAACGCAAAAGCAAACACAAGGTAAAAAAAAAACAGGCTCGATCGTTTCCATTCTACCTCCGCTCAGTGCAGTTGACAGTTTCATTCTCGTCCTCCATATTGGAAAGAAGACTTATACTGCGCCTGCGTGTCTTAATTCCCTTTGCGAATTGGAGGTGTGAACTTTGTTTGCGTTTGCATTTGCGTCGTTCATGTGAACCAGGTATAAATGTGGAAAGAAACATCGTTGAAAACCCTAAGAGGAGAAAGAAGGCAGTAAGTTGGGATCACCGAAGACAAATCTTAAACACGGCGCATGCGCATTTTAACGCTCTTAACATTCGGAGCATTCCCTTCTCAGGTAAGAGCCAAGGGATAGCGATCACTGACTGATTCCGAGCACAAAAGTCGACGAGTCGTGGAGTACCATTCAGTCATTCATTGCCAACAAAAAAATGGACCTTTACTGCGACTGCGCGTAGTTTGAAACCTAACACAATCTCGACACCAGAAATCTTCTCTTTTGCGCATGACTGAAGAAGAGAAGAGCTCTGGAGAACCCTAAAACAATGTGTCTTCTCATTGGTTTTCCTGAAGAACAATGAAAAGCGTCTCTGCTTGGTGCATTCATCTTAGCACGAGGAGTGATCAGGCGCCATGAGGTTCAAAAAACCAATTTTTGGCTATAAAAAAAAACCTACGGCGCATGTCCTCTTATAGAATTTTCCAGAGCCACGAGTCATGCGCAGACATGAGATCCGAGGCTCTGGTGACGAGAATAACCCTTACAGAGATCATCATTTTTTTAGGCTGACCTATAGAATCGCAACCTGTGAGGATGCGAATTATGGATGAGCAGTCTTTACCTTTAGCTTAATTCTTGGTTGCAACCGGCATCACACAATACTATGCCGTTCCGACAGATGCAATTATCACAACCTTCGATGGGCCACTCCTGGTTCTCGTTCTCGCAAACACCGGCTTCCTCTAAGTTGAGAGTAAGGACAACATCAAACATTGAAGAGACGTTTCTTTTTTCGATGGTCACTCTTTTCCTTCAGAACTTCAATTTGACTCTGTTTCAAAGCATGTCTTGGTGCAAAACTATTCACACGAAAATAAGTTTGATTTCATGAAGATTCCCTAACTTTCATTTAGCTTTAAGTTTCATTTGAATGGTTCTACATCAAGACTCAGTTTGGAGCACATGCAAACAGCCAGTTGGAAATGGCAAAATGTTGGTTCGTCATGGCGTTTTCTCCCACAATGTATACAGTTACAGTTAGGGCCCAACTTTTCTTCACTTGAGTGTATATCTTTGCCTCTATAACCCCAGACAGGGCTTAGAACACAAGTGAGAGCTTTCGAGGCAATGAAAGGTATAGACTACGTTACAGAGACTAACACATATCGTGCATTTTACCTTTCGACACACCCATCCGAAAAATTGGTTTTTGCCCTGAGCGGGACTCGAACCCACGTCTCCCTGATTACTAGTCGGGCATGCTAAGCCCCTACACCATCAAGGCCACCACGCTGGCAACGCAGCAGATTAATGGGGCAACTTTAGCAGCGTGGGGATTCCTAGGGCCCAACTTTTCTTCACTTGAGTGTATATCTTTGCCTCTATAACCCCAGACACGGCTTAGAACACAAGTGAGAGATTTCGAGGCAATGAAAGGTATAGACTACGTTACAGAGACTAACACATATCGTGAAGTGAAGAAAAGTTGGGCCCTAGGAATCCCCACGCTGCTAAAGTTGCCCCATTAATCTGCTGCGTTGCCAGCGTGGTGGCCTTGATGGTGTAGTGGCTTAGCATGCCCGACTAGTAATCAGGGAGACGTGGGTTCGAGTCCCGCTCAGGGCAAAAACCAATTTTTCGGATGGGTGTGTCGAAAGGTAAAATGTACGATATGTGTTAGTCTCTGTAACGAACTATAGGAGACTGGTGGTAGCTTAACCATTAAATTAGGTTCAGTTGACAATTACAATAGACCATATTCGTATTCTCGGTATGGACTAGAACTAGCTTGCAATGGAGGCTAATGCGGGGAAATATATTTAATTAAATAGTATTTGCATTTGAAAAGATTCCCTCGCATTAGCCTCCATTGCACGCTAGTTCCAGTCCAATACTGAGAATATTGCTATACTGCTAGGACTGAGGAAGCCCAAGCAAGGACGACGACGAGAGTGCCAACTTAAAATATAACTTTGCGTTCTTCTAATCATTTCGTGATTTTTCCAAATCGTGGGCTATGGAAAGCGTGTACCAACATCAGTTACATGAATAAAATTGGTACGAACTTGAAAATTTAGCGTTAGGTGCTCACGTCCTCCAGCTGACTCAAATTGTTTATCAATTCACGTCGTTGTCACGACAAGAACGGCAAAGAAATTAACCACAAAAAAAACACACAAAACAAAACAAACCGCACGTGCAGGACGCGCAAAATCATTGTTTTCTGCCGTTCATGTCTTTGTCGACGTTGTCTTTGAGTACGCTCGCTGTCGAAAAAGTGATTGATCTTAGCCCCTGTCATAATTTCAGGAAGCGTTTCTTCCTGTATTCATGTCAGCCTCTTTCCAGGGTCTCTCTTCTCCACCACCTTTGTCGGAGGCAGAGAAGACAGACCATGGAAACGAGGTTGAGTTGATGTAGCAAACCTTGGCGAAAAGTGTGTTCTGTCTATTGTCCAAAATATCGTTCAAGGACTACTAGAATTGGTAACTAATTAGTCAGCAGAGATGTAATGTTATTATTTGTCTCTCACGTTAGTCATGGGTCGCTATGGTAATGAAGGGATTTTGTTGGATTTGAAGGCTGAAAAACAGGTTTGGGACAGTAGTAAGAGCAACTGATTTGATTTGATTTGATTTGGGTTCAATTCACGGACTTAAGTTTATTGGCTGGTTGAGAGTGTTCGTTTTCTACTCTCCTCCAAAAGGGTTTTCTCTGGGTATTCTGGTTTTCCCCTCTCATCAAAAGCCACAAAATGAATTTATTTTTGCTGCCGAGGTGACGAGGCAGCCATTCTAATCGTGTTCATTTGAGATGCGCGGATTTCTGGATTTTTGTATGTCTGCGTTGTGGCCACAGCATGTGACCCGTTTTGCTACCTCTCGGCAGCATTCCACTTACTCGTGTTAATTACTAGTATTTAATTTGATTGTCGCACGGTCTCCCTGATTATCATGGGGTCAAAAGGAATAACGGAAATTTGGTGGGGCGGAATAACGGAATAACGACTTCCTTTGGAATAATCCATTTGTTGACCGGAATGAGTCGATTCTTTTAACGGAATGCTGGAATAATGGATAACGA
>OX421457.1:31057586-31065086 GCA_949126865.1 Montipora capitata | reverse complement strand
TCTAGCATGTATGTGAGGCAATTTCGCGCTATTTTGTAGTTTTAACCCGAAACTGCTTCGCACCCAAGTTAGATCACATTGTAATGCAAATGAGAAAAACTAACCGTGAAAAGGGCTATTAGCGGTTCACTCTGGACGTATTCTTGAATTTCACTCACGTGATCAACAGCCATGTTTTTCAACGAAAACAAAAGAAGACGTTAGCATAATAATAGCTTTCAATTCCCGGAGGATTGGATCGGGACAAACAACATGGCCGCCATTTCATTGTTTGGGGACACCAACATGGCGGCCGTGACGTCATGTGAAGTCCAAGAATAGAATCATGTTCTGAAGAAACTTCTAAACTGACCGCTGACGAAGGAATCGCGATGTGTGTCGTTGAATTGGTAAGTGCAACCTTCAATTCAAAATGCGCATGCGTTATCTCAAACGAAAGATTTAATAAGTATTTGATTGATTTACAAAAACTATATTATTACAAGGATACTTATCCCCTTTCAGAACTCGTTCATACAAAAAGATATTGATATCACTGGTAGACAAACAATTTTTGTTCCATCTTTAAAATATCCTCGTTACATTAAATTACACCTCTCTTAACCCTTTCACTCCCACGATGATCGGTTCGTAAATCCTCCTCACAATTTCAATGAAATGTCAGTCGGACAGGTATTGAGAACGAAGAATACTATCAGCTTAACAGGTGTGATCTTGATATATCACCAAATTCTCATGACTACCTAATAAAAAAATCCATGGTGCTAGTTAGGAGAATGTACGTTTCGATCATGAAAAGAAGGGGTCTCCTTGCGTTTCAATGTTGCCTGTATTCATCCAAACATACCACCTCCCCTTGTTTTATGTCCCCAAAAAACACTATATGTTCTCTTGTAGCCTGGTAATTTTTATTTTCTTCCCCGGCACTGATCTTGATTCATAACTCAAAACTAAAGGCAGGGTTTGCAGGCTATATATTCACACAGGTTCCGGAGTATAACCAGTGAATATATTAAAGTTAAATATTGACTGTACAAAATGACACTCTCGTCACTCGGTGACACCGGGTCCTTTTACATCCAGTAGGATCGTTCTCTACAACAAAATTAAGCGTGACAAACCAGACAGGTTTTTAACCAACACAGACGCAACTGCTATTGATAATATTACGATAAAGGGAACGTTTTTAGAATTCCCAGCCCTCAGGAAGATTTTGTAAGCAGTGGCTGGATACATCAACACGCCCGTAAACGTATGAACGAGTTAATAATTATTACTATTACTTTCCGAGAACCCTCGTACAAGTTATTTATATCAATGACTTAACATTTTAAATCCCTTGTCCTTTGACAGGTGAAAACCCGAGAGAACAAGAGGAAATAATAATAAGAACTTTAAGGTATCCTGCAATTAGTTTTATCATCGATCAATTCGGAGTTATTATACTAGCAAATTAACCGAAGAAATTGCCATGGAACGAACCAATCACGAGGGATAATGCGGGCGCGCAATCCAAACTGCTCTCAATAGGCCACATTCCATATATCAATATTCACACATGGTAACGAGGCTTTATAACTAAATTCCAATATTATGTTGTTTAGAAATCTCCCTTGGGACTTGTGAGACAAAGAAAACAAAACTGAGTCGTGAAATTTGACTATAAAGCCTCGTAGCCATGCCTGAATATTGATATACCGAACTCGGCCTATTGGCAAACAGAGTGGCGCGCGCGAAAAGAAAAGCAGCGATTGGTCCCCATATCCCTTTTGTGTGACCAATCAGCAGACGTGTAGCACCATCCAGCCAATCCTCTTCCATACTGAAAAACACTATACGTTAGCAAGGCAACCTTTCCCATGCTTCGCACCGGCTGCAGGTTTTGACTCTGCTTCTTTTTGGTTCGATGCGGTTATTAAATTTACCGTGATTGGCAGCTAGTTATGTTATATCCGGTGAACTCAATTTCCTTCCGAATGTTCAGATGAAGAACCACATTTATTAAATTAGTTCTTATTTTCTCCCAGCGTGTGTAAGCATATATTAATTTAGCCGTCACACTTTGCCCTCCAGTTCAGTTGTAACCATAACGAAGGACGATAATTGGATGAGTTCCACTTTCCATGCATAGTGTTACGTATCCCTAAAAAATGAAAACAACATTAAGCGCATTATAAAAAAAAAGTTCAATGATTTATTATACACCAACACGATTGACCTAATCCCGGGATATGATTGGTTAATATGGCGGTAGATTGGCCTGGCTTGCCAACGATACACAATTCGCTTTTACCCCGCCCAAAAAAATAAATTTCACTTCACAGAAAATCTTTTATTGAATAATATAGTTCGCTCAGTTCCTTTTAGGGAGGTTTCAGTCAAGCATAAGCAACATGCGCAAGGGCATTATCTTGTCAACAGGCCATTCTTAAAATATCAAATATTCAGCTTGATAGTGAGGCAGTGAGGACAACAATACAGCGCTTTCACATGACGTCACGGCGGCCATGTTGGTGTTCCAACTGACAAAGAAATGGCGGCCATGATGGTGTACCAAACTAATCCTCCGGGAATTGAACTCTATTTTTATGCAAATACTTTCTTTTGTTAAAGTAATCCAATATGGCTGCTGGTCACGTGAGTGAAAAAGCTCTATAGAAACACGTTGGAACCTTGCATACGGCGAGAGCTACTGAAATTTAAATTGACCAATCAGAATTCAGCGAAAATTTGTGCTATCCGAAATTAAAGGGCCAGAAATCCCTTTAAAAGATTTTGTGGCAACTTTTTTGTCAACAAACTTTCGCGCCAAAACTGTGTTGCCAGCGAGCGGCGATTCGAACGTCAGCTGTTGAGCTTTGGCTGTTATTTGAGCTTTTTCTAACTAATTTAAGACGAATTCAGTCCAGTATTTCGAATAAAGTGTAAGAAGCGTCAAAACTGTATTGATAATGTATTTACTTGAGTTAACTTCGCGGAAAAAACTTTGACGGCGTCCTTTCGACAGAGTAGATCGACAACAACGTCGCTTACGCACAGAAGTGCACCGTTCCCGGTAAAAGAGCAAAGGATTAACAGGATAGCACAGTTTTGACGGGTTCCGTATGCACAGATGAATGTGAAAAATATTTGCATATCATCCACTTTCCTTTGTCTTTGACCTCAGAACCTTTCTTTCAAGCTGAATTTTAATATATCGAATATTATAATATGCGTTTTTCATGGCTTATAATTAATTTCCTATTCCGAAAAAAAAAAAACAAAATTTCTAAACTGATTAAAGGAGTACAGGGAACTTGCCTTGAAGATACAGCAGACGTTTGTTGCGTTCTGTTGGGCGTTGTTCGTCGACTGGAAGCTTGTCTTTGTCGAGCTAAGAACGACATTCCTCCGGTATTCCCTGATAATCTCTCCTCAGCAGCTTTTCTACTAAGCTGCATTCCCTGTTCAAACAAGGAAACATCATAACCATACTTTAACGTAGCTCCAAGTGGCATAGTTGGAAAAAGGTGATCCCGACATCGTTAACGCATGGACACATGAATGATTGTGGCTGCGCGCGCGCGTAACCTACACACGCCATAACTAAGAAACACGCGTCAGCTGAAAGAATCAATTTTCTATCAAAAGTAGCGCGCGAAACACACCGGAAGTGAAAATAGGGCGTAAATTACGCGAACCGGAATCTGAAGCAACAAAACTGCGAGACAAGTTGCAAGAAAAATTGCCGAGTGTAACAGCGCTTTGAGAGGCCCAGAAATTCCTTGATCGGCTTCTCTTAGCTCCTGCCGAGATGTCGGCCTTGTTGTCAACGCTACCCCAATCAAAGCCCTGTTCTCTACCATCCCAGAAGGTTCCCGCCTCCGCCCTCGAGGTCGTAGACGACTTCCACTGTCTTGTTTCTTAGATTACCACAGCCGAGAACGATGTCAACAAAGGCTCATGTCGACGTCAGGCACACGTAACCTCGTTCCCAGGGTCTCCATCGACAAAGAGACCCTGGAGACGAGGTTGAGGCACAGTTTCTTTAGAAACACCACAGTTTCTTCAGAAACTACCCCTTCATTCATGAGGCACAGGGACACTATTATGAAACAAGGGTGTACTTGGAAATCTTATCTGTCGATTGTTCTCAAGGTTCGCTTTACCAGTGTATCGTGCTGCGTAGTCTACTTTATGACTCAGAAACGTAGTCTTCCACTGAGTCGCTCTGTGACAAGCTCGACACATTCTAGCTGAACTGTTTAAGTATCACATTGGGCATCAGTCCATATGACCATGTTACTAATCACTCAATCTATCATCAAACCACAACAGAGCCGCGGTCGTTTGAAGGAAAATCGATGCAGCACCCGGCGTTCCCTCGGTAATTACCTGAGCCGCCAAAGGGAAGTCCAGGTCATCAATTTTGGTCTGTTTGTCCCGGCTTATGGCAAAAGCAACTTATCCAGCCATCACAAATCGCAAGTGATGTCGAAAGAATTAATAAAACTGAAAGAGTGGGCAATCCGCACTGCCAATCAATTCTGAGATACGTAGAAACATCTGGTTGCGCTTATTCATGCAGGAGAGACCAAGGTTACTCTGCAGGCGAACGAACAAAATAGGGTGGAAATGTCACATTTTGCGGCACCTTGAGAATCGTTGCTGCGTTTCTCTTTGGTGTGTAAACAGACATCTCCACGGCCTTTTACAAGACTTAGCATTGACGTGATAACACTTACCATCTCGTACCATGCACTAACTATCAGCTTTTCCTCTCTTTCCCTTGTTATTTTCATCTTTTCGTGATCTCTCTAAAAATTAGACCAAGGAGCATCAGTCAAACATGGCACATGCGCTCATTTATCAAGGAGGCAGAGCAGGCAAGTGGTTATGGCGCTTGTCTTGAGATCCGGATATACCGGGTTCAAGACACGTTCTGACCACTGGTTGAATTTGTCATCGGTTCAATTTCCTGGCTGCACTTACAAATAGCCAACTGGTTTGCTTTCGGCCAGTTGGGATTCTTAAAGTTGTTCTGTTCTGCTCGAAGGTAAATAATGATAGTTATTATTATTATTATTATTATTATTATTATTATTATTATTATTATTATTATTATTATTACTATTATTATTATTATTATTAAACGTGTTTTTTAATCTGTTCGATCAAAAATGCTTACTAGGCGATAAGAAAAACGAACTCACCTCCAAATGTTCAATAATTTTGTCTTTCTCTTGTACTTGATGTTTTAGCATTTGGACCTGACGGAACGAAAAAATATCGGTCTTACGAAGAGTCAGCTTGGAGCTAATCATTTAAATGGGTAAAATACACAAAATGAACAGCACTGCTGTGACCCACAGTCCCTTTAAGCAGCTTATCTAATTGCGATTTTCTTTTTAACTTTTTATTTCATACTCATTCCTTAGTTCCAATATATGAAATTTCATACGTTCTAAAATGTGGGTTGAATTTGTTGGTTCTCTACTCTGTTCCGAGGTGTTTTTCTCTGAGTACTCCGGTTTCCGCCTTTCATCAGTAATTAAGCAATAGAGGACGTTTTCCGTGTTTCCAGGCCTGATCTAAACACGAGGGGAAGTTGGGAGAATTCGAGACAGTTATATAACTGTCTCGAATTCTCCAAACTCCGCCGAGTGAATGAATAAATGAATCTTGGTATAGGTAGATGTAAATGTGCTCAGTAAATGTAGTTTTGAATGTTGGATTTACCATTAGAGCGAGTTTCCATCGAGTGTCGGAAAACCAAAACCAAAGTAATTACTTTGGCGAATCAAAAAGGACGGAGACAATCCAGTAAACCAATCAAAATTCAAAGGAATTACACGCAGCCGACACAAAGCGCGGGAAAACATGCACGCGCAAGCCACGATTGGTTTTGGTTTCACTTCTGATTGGTTGAAAAAGTGGCGCGAGATCTCTGAACCAATCACTGAGTGAAGTAATCATAAACCAAAGCAATTCGCTTATTACTTTCGACACTCAATCGAAAACCGCTCTAGTCTCGAGTTTTGTAAATTTGTAGTAACTGCTGTACAAAAAGGTAACAAACATTTGCTTTGATTTGGTGTCTCCCTCAGTCCCCGGTTACAGAGGCTCGAGACTTCAATCAAAAATGTGATTATTATTATAGGCAATCAACAGATATAACAGTAACCTCTGGTTGGGATCCTTGGTTTTGTTTGGGGTCTAAGGTCTTTATAACCTGAAAGGAAAGAAAATGAAGTTATTCAGGGTTTGACATGTTACTAAGACGCCTCAAAACTTTGCTACAGCAAACCGTGCAACTATTGGCGTGCAACAAGTTCATCAGATGGGCTTATGCTTCGACCTGTAGCCATTAGCTGACTGTTTAATTTGAAGAACACAAAATTCGACATCCAGATCGTTCACACTCAGGCTCACTCTTCATTATACCCGAGGTCGATCCGAGTATCTTACTAACGAAATGCGGACCCAACTCGACACACAGGTCCTTAAATCGAATTCGCGAGATCGATCCCCTTAAGTGACAACAATACAAAAATGTTACACCCATCTCAAGTCGATCTCACTAGGATCGATTGAGATTACGAATACACTCGCTCTTTTCCGAAAGATTTCGCAAAATACGTATCGACTGTTCTTGCTGATAGAAATATGCCAACCGGACTTGAGTTTCAACAGTTGGCAAATTAGTTGAAACAAGCTATAACCATATGCATCTTCATCGTACTCACACTCTTGGCTTTTTCCAAGTATTTCTTATAGCGATCCTCCATAACTTTCATCTCTTGATCCTTCTTGTTCAGTAGCTCTTGAAGCTCTGTCACCTTCTCCGCTACAATAAAGCAAAAGTACAGCCATTTCAATTGCGTCTAAAGTGGTAAGGGTATAGGGAAATCTTTCTTTACAATTTTTTTTCTCGAATCATTGGTCCACACAGTTTTCTAATCAGTCCGTCACGAAATCAGCATTTAAATTTAGACAGCATTGCATACTTAACCATCTCTGAAATCTTTGAGGCCTATTCACATGGTAATCTTTGTGAAAGCTTGGTTTACAAAATTCGAAATTCTACGAAGAATGTATGGGCTCATAAGCGTGTTCGTTACACACCAATAATTAGGCTGATTTAGCAACAGAACGGGAACGTCAGTGGCGACGTCGCGCGCAGCAAAACTACCAATGAGAATTTAGAATAGAGAAAAAAAGAGTGGAGTCTACTCTATTCTGAATTCTCATTGGTGTTTTTTCTGCGCGCGCCGTCGCCACTAACGTTCCCGTTCTGTTGCTAAATCAGCCTATTATTAGCAGTATGCGCGGGCCAAATGACAAACTGCCCTCGTAAAACGCGCCTTTTTGCGGGAAATGCCCAGGCTGAAAATGCATTTGCCGCCCTGATTCTGATTGGCTGCAGAGATCTGATGACAAACAACTTAGCTCGGCCAATGATCCTGAGGATACCATTTCAGTGCGAGAGTAAACGCAAATTTTTGTGGATGAGGCTTTTTG
>OX421457.1:31030086-31055086 GCA_949126865.1 Montipora capitata | reverse complement strand
CAACAAGAGCGAGGGGTTTCCAAATATGGTACTTAGCACTGAAACATTCAACCAATCAGTTCGCACTGAATATTCGGAAGCTGTGAACGCGCGTTACACGTTTCAACCCTTATGGGTTTCTGGTATAAACTAATCATTGTAAACGCAGCTCCCTCTCATTTTGCACAAACAACCCCTGCTCAATTCAATTCAATTTTTATTCGAACTGTTTAAGAGTTATTAGCGGAGTAAAGATTCAAGAGGATTAAGAGAGCAAAGAGAAATATGCACATAAATAAAAAAAAATAATAATAAGGAATATGTGTTATTCAGTGTACAGTGGCCAAAGGAGCAATAGCTTTCGAGTTGGCTACTGCCATATTAAAATAAGAAGACCAAGATATTTACACTTTCATAGTGGGCAAGAAAATTGGAGATACTGATGATATAACTTTATATAAATGTATGGTTGTCCTGGTGGTGTAGTGGTTATCACACCCGACTAATAACGAGTGGGTTCAAATCCCGCTAAGGCGAACTTTCTTCCAAACATTTATTCACTTAAAAATATGATTATCTGGGGTGTACAGGGTCAGGGTTTCTCTCATATACTCCATATATATACATAGAAATGTAAATATAAATATAAATATAAATACACAATGCATATTATATATACATACACACACTCACCCCTTAGAATAAAAGAGGTGTTGATTGCCGTAAACGCCGCCCTTAGGGCCGGTTGCATGCTTACGATTGGTTCATATCATCGTCTGCTTCCACTATGATTGGCCAAAGAAGAAGACTGGTTTTGTTTACGCTACTTAAATGAAAACCGCTCCATTTGTTATTGGTTCTTTGAAGAAGAGTTCAATCGCAGTCTATGTTTGCACTGACTCATACATGTACATGTAACAAGTTTAAAATTTTTCACCTGTTTTCTTTTTCTAATTGATCCTTCCGTTCGTTAGCGTCATTCAGAAGGCTTTGCAGAAGCTGACTCTGTTGTTGACAAAAAACTCGTATTAAAGGGGCAGTGTCATGGATTGTTAGTAAAAATCTGGAAAGCAAAGGAGACCTGTTTACCGATGGCAAACGAAACTTAAAATTCTTCAGAACGGCTATTTTAGCGCAAAGAAACCATTCTTAAGTGTTTTTAGTTACACGTAGCCAAGATTAAAATGAATGCCAGTTTGAAAACGTAGGGGCGACGATTTCAAAATCTCCTCTTGCATCTTAGATGAACTCCGTAATAACTGAAAGTGGCTCATTTTCTTTTGAAATTTAATCGATCTTTATCTGACTGCGGTGATCCAGAAGCAATTTAAGAATAAAACGGTCACTGAAAATTGATTAAGTAATTTTATGATACTAACCCTTTAAAATTAACAAGATCACACCTTCCGACAGCAATCAATTGTACGCGTTACTTACTCGCTGCAAAAACGCAGCTAATGTCAACGACAGTACATTTAAAAACGTATTTCCTAAACGAAGATATGGAAATGCAGTTCCCAGCACTGTTCAATAAGGGTGTATATGAGTTCGTATCGGCCTCCATAAATTTCTTTTTTACCGTTTACATGAGACCGGTCTGACTTCGTCTTGGTTACTGGACCGAGACCAGAAACTCTAGTACCGGACTCAGTTGGTACCGTTCTCATGTAAATGACAACAAATCTCAGACCCGGTCCAGAAACTTCAAGCTTGTATGCTTTTGGGTCAGCGATATATTTATTAGACAAAAGATTTTATTTCGTCCCGAAACCAGGTACCAAGCATTTCGTCCCGGTTTCATGTAAACGGCTGCAAGAATTTCATACTGGTACAACTTCAGTCTGAGTTCGTTCCGGTGTCATATAAATACCGCCTAAGCTTGGCCAAGAGAGCGCTAAGACGGTAGTCATTTCCATGTGACAATACAAAAACAGCGCATTTGAGTTAAAACCCACGTTCCTGTGCATCAGGGTTATAATCAGGCCCCAATGAGTTGTTCAAACAATGGATAGCGCTATCCGCCGGATAAATCACTACCCAGTGGATAAGGAATAGCGCAACCAGTTGTCCTATCCAATGGATAGTGATTCAGTTATCCGGTGGATAGCGTTATCCACCTTTTGAACAACTGGGGTCAGACCTGAAACGATTCGTCAGAAGTTTTCTTGAAGATAACGTTTACCCAGCACTACTTTCAAGCAGAAGCGCACAATTTAAAACTCTTTCTCAACATCAAGGAATTTAAACACACTTCACACACTTATGATACGAACCTGTTCCTCTTGTTCTCCGAGTTTCTGCTCTTTTAGTTTCTTATTTTCGTGTTCAAGTCGAAGAATGCGTTCTCTGTAATCAAAAGATCAAACGAATTTCAACATAAAGCAAACAGGGAAAAGGCTTCAAGAACCTGGCCTTGCCGCAAGCAAGAAAACATAGAAAGGACTGAACATTGCGTTGGACATATGAGGTCACAACGCCTCCTATGACCTGCTAGTGTGTGATACTTACTTTATTTCAGGAGAGAGGGCGCTACCAATGTTAAAATCATCTGTGGGTGGAGTCCCTGGGGTTAATTGGCGCATTGGTGACCCTGCTAATAAAATAAACATTTTTCCATCGCAAAGTGAAAAAAAAAAACAAAACAATAATAATCTTATTGGCATCGCTGCAATCCTTTATGGCTCAATAGACATATTCATACTTGATTTCCTATCAGTTGGTTAATTTCACACGATGGTATCCTTTCTTTTTAAATCATAAAAATAACGCAGTAAGTGTATGATACTGGAATGAATAAACTTATCACTCAGAGACCCAGTTACACTAGAAAAACTCGGAGTAATCCTAACTGAATAGACCATTTTCGAATTCTCACGGCTGGACTGGATCTAGCATGAAATGGAAGCTAATGCGGGCAAATTAATTTGTGTGTGAAAAGATTTGCCTCTATTTCATGCTAGATCCAGTCCAGCCGTGAGAATTGGTCCGAAAATGGTCTATTAAAACAAACGACCTCCCGATTACAGATAGCATCATGGGTTCTTTTCCACGGGTGCTCTACCACTGAGGCTCCGTCCACACGTATCCGGATATTTTTTTAATCCGAAACTTTTTCCTTGCGGATTCGCCTTCCGTCCATGGGAATCTTTTTTTAAAATGAACGTTTTAAATCCATGTGGAACGGTCGAATCCGGATACTTTCAAATCCGATGACGTTACAAGCTCAGATCCAGTCTTTACCGCGTAAATATTCAACATGAACGGAAAGCTATCGCTTCTCTTGTCTCCAACTCGCACGCCTGATGGCGCATGCTCTGTTGACAATAGTGACAGAGGAGTTCTGGGGCCCGTTTCTCGAAAGTCCCGAAAACTTTTCGGGCCCGAAAAGCCCCTTTGTGAAAGTGCTAACCGCTTATTTTGGAAAGCCGATCTTTTAACATGTTTTGAAGCCAGCTAGAAGAAACATGTCCGTAAAGTTTGACGACTTACATCCTCTCCGTTCTTGAGATACAGAAGAAATTGTGACACCAGAAAATGGCCCGTAAAGTTTCGGGACTTTCGAGAAACGGGCCCCTGGATACTAAAACGAATCCGGATGAGGGTGGACGGGCAAATTTTTGAATCCGCAAATCGGATTCAAAAATATCTGGATACGTGTGGACGACGGGGCTTGGGCGATTAAACTGAGTTTCCGTGCTATGAATGATGGCACACAGCGTGAAAAAAAGATGTGAAATTGATAGCATACTTGTAATGATAGTAAATGAGATGGTAGGCCGGAATATCAAAGTTTCGACTCATATTCAAAGCACAAGGATTTTTCAGGAGTTATCCCTGACTCACTCACAAACAATTTCACTCTCGCGAATTTTCCAATTAACACACTTTTGATTCCGCAAATAAATGTATGTTATTTATCAGCTGGGAGGTCCGTATAGCGAAAAACTGTGACCGAGGTCGCAGGCCGAGGGCTTTTTCAACACCGAGGTCACAGTTTTACGCTATACGGACCGAACCCTTAGCTGGTAAATAAGCTTTTTTTTTTCCTCTCTCTTTCTCTCTTCCTCTCTGAAATCACTTTTTTAATTGTTGACTCGCACCGCACTTGATAGCGAATGCAGTACGCGACTTACAAACTGAACGTTTCAAAGAGAAATATTTTTATTTGAATTCTACTTCCACGCCTCTTGTCTAAAAATCTGTTTTGAAACACTTATGTATGTAAACGGGATTGGGCGTCAAAAAATGGACATTTAAGGTCATTGCACAAGCTCACGCAACCAGGGCTAGGATTCCGCCGGGCAAGATAGAAAAATTCCGCGCTCCCAGAGCCAATCAGATCGCAGGATTCGCAGAATTCCGCCCACTCGCGCATTGAGAAAAAAAAAACCAAGGTTTATCTTTAAAGCACTATACCTGCCACTTGTGCGAGTTGAAGCTCTTCATTTTCTTCCTTTAATTTCATCCTTTCTTGTCTTAAACGCTGAAGAATTGGATTAAAGACAAGTTGTTTCCTTCCAAATCACAATATGGAGCTGTAACCTTAAAAGAGTCTGAGATATAGTGGAATTCTGGCATTCTTGGGCAATGATTTTGCCCAATCTCGATCAGTTTCGGAATATCACGTGTAACATCAGCTGAGACAATGTAAGTTGAAAAATGAAAAATTTGCAGGTGTTTTTATGATTACGGGTATGGGAAATACCCCCAGTAATACAAACAAACGTCTGTAAATTTGTCAAAACTTACATTTTCTCAGCTGATATAACGCCTAATACGCTGAAACTTTGCAAGGTTACTAAATAAAGGTGCTCTTTCTATTTCTGGTATCAGTTTTTCATTCAGTTCAACTTTAACTCATTCAAATCCGTTGCCGCCATTTTGGAGAAGGATCTATTGTCACTGGAAGAATAGAGTCACTTCACAATAAAAAAATGCGGTAGAGTCAAGGGAAGTGACAACGCCTCACTTTCGGTTGCAGTCCAATCAAAAGGCAACTTAAGCCAGTTTCAAAATGCTGTCCTATTAGATAGACTAGTTTACTCAAATGGTAGAAATGCTGCCGAGGAGAAAGGAGATGTTCAATTCTGCTTGCGGTAATCTACAACACTGTGTCACGCAACGGCAATGTTATGGTATCGTATGAAACTAAAGTTTTTGTATTACATCTTTAACAAGCTAGTTAATAAATTCACATGTACAGAAAAGCTTCATGACATTACCATGACATAAAGATCATACTTTGACTGGCTTTCATAACCAGCATGAAGTGAAGAACTACAGTGTCATTGAGTAAAAGACAAGAGTTTTCCGTCAGAGATTGTACAAAATGGAGATTTCCCCCCAATGATTTGAGGAGTAATAAATTTAAGTAACAAAGATACATGTTAATTTTTGCGATTGTCTCAGTTAGAGCGGTTTTCAATCGAGTGTCGTAAAACCAAAACCAAAGTAATTACTTTGGGCAATCAAAAAGGACGGAGACAATCCAGTAAACCAATCAAAACTCGAAGTAATTACATGTAGCCGACACAAAGCGCGGGAAAATGTGCACGCGCGAGCCACGATTGGTTTTGGTTTCACTTCTGATTGGTTGAAAAAATGGCGCGAGAACTTTGAACCAATCAATGAGTGAAGTAATCATAAACCAAAGCAATTCGCTCATTATTTTTGACACTCAATTGAAAACCGCTCTATGAACGCTACTTGGGAGTCAGGGTGGCTTAGTGGTTATCTATCGGGCCTCCCACCACTGCGAGCCGGGGTTCAATTCTGGCCTCGGCCAGCATGTGGGCTGAGTTTCAGTCGATCTTAACCTGACTCGAGGGTTTTTCTCCGGGTTCTCCGGTTTTCCTCCCTCATCAAAATCGACTCACAGCTAATTGACATCTAGCTGTGGTGCTGTGCTCCGACATCAAACATGGACTGTATAGCGGCAGCCAGAGGCGCCTTTGTATGCTTTCAGCCCGATGTCGTGAGCCGCGCCCTTCGCAATTCAGTCCTCGACTGCAAGTAAGGGTGATTAGCACTAGCACTAGCAATATTTATTTACTTTAGCAGCAACGAAAGGAAAACCTGAAAAATTCAGGCTTTAATGGGATGCAAACCCATGGCCTCTGTGATACCAGTGCATTGCTCTACCAATTGAGCTAACAAGCCAACTGGGAGATGGTCATTTTTGTTTTCTCTTTTTTGTGAGTACGTAACTAAACCCATTGACATGACATGGTGAAGGAACAATGTATTAAAGACATACAGTACATTAGAACTGCGGGAATGAAACAAGACTTTCATAACTGTGAGGATCTCAAAGCTTGAGTTGCTTCATTCCCGCAGTTCAAATGTATGTCTCTAATATATTGTTCCTCAAAGATACTTGCAGTTGTAAGTTTTCTGTTAAAAGCAGAGAAGGAAGCTTACTTCATTCTCTCCGTCCAGATTTGTTAGTTTTTCCTTTGACTTCCTGGCCTCAAATTCTGCCTGGAATGTAATAATAACATATTTGAATAACGTTTAACATTGATTAGAATCGACAGGAAGCACAAGAAGAAGTTTGAGATATTTTTTTTACATTTTAAGAATTTTCACTTAATCATTGGACCCCTTGTTTGTTCCACTCTGACTGAAAACCCTCCACGCCAACCAGAGGTGGGCTTTTCAAAGCATCAATAAAGCTAATGTATAAAAATTAATACTGTGACACTCCATACGTTTAAAGGGCGTCTCTGTACCACAGATGCATAATCCACTCAGATGTATTGTGCATCTAGTAAATAACTGGATTGTGCAAGGAGTATATATGTAGGTGCACTTTAATCTGTTAACTTCTGTTTTACTCAGTCTAATGCTTACCTTGTCTGCTCTTCTCTGTAAATCTGACACTTGAATTTGAAGTTGATGAACCTAGAGAGAATAAAAAAAAGAACACTTACCGGTTTGTATAAATTATTTATAAAAACATTTGTTTTTGAACAAATGGGATACTGTCTGAAGTGTAGTGCACTTATTAAAATACAGTACTAACAAACCCACAGAATACTGGATAAAGCTTTTAAAGAGAATGGAAGTACATGATGTACATGTACAGTGTAAGCTATAGTACAGTAGCTTCAGCACTTTTGGAGAGATTTAAGAGAGAATTACATTTGAATCAATATTGTAGCAAATCAACTGATGTGCTGAAGTGTCAAATGCAAAGAGCACATGTGAACCCAAGACAACTACTGTAAAAACCTGGGGCCAGTTCCGGAAAGGTGTTAAATAACTCTACTTCAGGGATAAATGTGCCTCATTCCACTGTTAACCATATCTGTTATACCTGGAATAATAATTTATTCCTCCTTCCAGGAACAGGCCCCTGGCCAATTATCCACCTAACTTTCATCCAGATCTCACGCTCAAGGTCAATAATCAAACTTTTGCAATCTTACCTGTTTTTTATAGGTGTCAACTTGAGTCTTTAACGAGTTGGCTTTGCGAAGATCCTACAATGAATCAGTAAAGTTAATACACATACTCCAACCCCAAGTACCAAATATATAATAATTACTTAATTATTGGTAAATGTAAGCAAAATTCAGCTACATACAGTATGTGTACATGTCTAACCCTTTGGCGCCTAAACTGGCCTAAACCGGCCAGACTAAAGTATTTTACTCTGTCTAACGCCAGACAATCTTACTCATCAATGAGGAACCCCCAGGAGTCAATAAGTTAAGGAATATTTAAGCATTATATTTTGACTCTTTTGAACCCGATGAATGACTTTTTTCAGACCCTTTCAACTGAGACTTCAAAACCAAGACTCTTACCAATATAAAATGACTTCCTACTCTAAACATTAGCCTACACTGTACCTCTTGCAAATTCATTGTTTCTTTCATGTAAGTGACATTTTTCTCTTCCAATGCCTTCATTTGTTTTCTCATATCTGATAATTCCTCTGTAACAGAAACCAAAAGCATGAGACAACATACTATTCCCTTTGCATGACATTTTTTTGTAATTATAAGAACTCCCTTAACAGCCTTACCTAATTTCTTCTTGTAAAGCTCTATCGTGGACTCATACTTGATCTAGTAAAAGAGAAGAGGCCCTCATCACTCAAATTTATTATTCTCTACTTTTTCAAATCCTATAATACAACTCTTTTACCCTCCCCTCCCCCCCTAAAAAAAATTGCATATGCAATTTTTTTTGGGGGGGGGTGGGGGGGGGTGGGGGGGGGGGGTGGGGGGGTGGGTCCAAGATATCGAAAATGTATTGTGGGATTTGAGAAAGTAGAGAATAGGGCAGTACATTGTCAATGCTACTTAGTATTCATTTATACATTAATTTTAATAAACAATAAAAAGCATAACATACAGTATGATATTGTATTTGCATCTGTTTCACTGGTTTTGCATGCAGAATGAACATTGAGAAATGGTGTTAAGGGCCAAGAAAGCTAAGTTGTCAGTGGTGGTCAGCAGCTGCACTATATTTGCCCATGCACTATAATTATATGGGTTATTGACCAAGTGTGAGGTCAAGATGGCTGGATATTGGCATGAGGCCAATATTCAACCACCTTGACCAAACAAGCTTGGTCAATAAAGGATTTATTACCGGTATATGGGATAAAACACCACAAAATGATCTTTGATCTTGCGGGACCAAGCGAGAAATCCCAAGCGGGCAGTATAGCTCCATCTTGCCCACTCACCAAGCTAGTCACATAATAAGCTTCCTTACAGTAAAATTAATATGATGCCCACCAACTAACTATAAGGAAGCTTATTATGTGACTAGCTCTGTGAGCGGGCAAGATGAACCAAATCACGCACTGCGATTGGCTACCTGAGAGGGCAAGATGGAGCTGCCCGCTCGGGATTTCTCGCTTGGTCCCATAAGATCAAAGATCATTTTTTGGTGTTTTAAGTCATGAATATAATAAATCACGCTTGGTCAATAACCCATATTTACAGTTAGCTGGTGGGCATCACATTACTCATGGTGAAAATTGTTTTATAAATGTGACCCTATTTGGGAAAACCGGGCTTAACGAAAATAGCGTTGTAATGCATTTTCAATGCATTTTAAATGCGTTGATAATGCATTACAACGCATTGATAATGGTTCTCAACGCATTTGTAATGTTATTCAGTCCATTGTAAAAACGTTGACAATGTTCAACAAATGTTTAAGAATGGATGAAAAACGCGTTGCCAACGCGTTGGCAACTTTTTCCAACGTTTGATACAAATTCTGCACAAAACGTTGAAAACAAAGCTAAATACATTGTCAACACAACCAATAGCGGTTTATTTACCAGCAACAAATTCAATTGAACATCATAATTCTGCATCTGAGAGAATTTGATTTTGTTTGATTAATAAAGAGCAATTTGTCGCAACTTACATTAAAAATTTTGCGAAGCAACAGCCAATATACCCACCAGAAGTATAAACGTTGAAAAAGAAAATGTTGGCGTGATTTGTTTGGCGCTTCGCCCCCGAGCTTGCCACTAATTAGTTCAATATTTTTTCTGTCATAAACTTTTCGATTTCATTGGCTTCGAAAACAAAGAGTAAGCTTCAAAAAGTATTTGAAATGCATCAAGCTGTTCACGATTATCAAGTCACGCACACCACGCATTTGACAAAGATCGTTTTTTATCAATGTAGCCTTGCCTTGCTCTTGGCAAACGATTGCGTTTCAGGAAATTTCACTCCTATTTAGTATTTTAAGTATTTCTGATGACGCCTTCACTTGCTACTCAAGGGAATGGTTATTAATGGTTATTTATTTTCCCTGGTGATTTTATACAAACATTATGAAGCAGACACTGAGGCAGACAAAGGCGCGCTGCATGTTAGCTCATGTTATGGCTCGTTTTGCGCATTTTATCTTTATGGTGTTTTATTGCAATGGTTGGCAAACTGACCGTTTTGATAACTTAACCGCAAAAGGGTTTAATCTGCACTGGGGTAAAAACAATTTTAGGAGGCCCGCAGAACAAATTTTTTTCTGTATCAGCAGTTCAAACATTCTCGTTCCCAGAGCTGCGATCCTCTTGGCCAGCGCCTCGGATCGAGAGCTCTGGCCGGTTCCAATCCGTTCTCGCCACTGATTGGTCAGATGGGAACACAATAAAAATGATAACCGGAAGAAATCGGAAGAGAATGGCCGAAGGGATTCTGTTTTCTGTTTGCCGTACTTGCAACAGATATATTATTAGTAACAACCATCCTTTGGATTTATTTGGTGAAAAGACAATTAGGGAAGGAATCGTACAGGATTGAGAAGAGTTTTCTGGTTTGAAAATTTCTGTCGACGATGGTTTATTACCATCGCGAATATGTAGATCTTGCTACGTTACGGTCACGACATTTCAGGAGTTTATAAAGACGGTAGTTCATTCGAAAGCTCAGCACGAGTCGGTTATCCGATCTAAAAGAAGGAAGTCTGTGCAGCAGAGCCCGTCCTTCACCAGGTGTGGGACGCGAGAAAAAAAGGAGCAAGGTCAGCTGGTTATATGTTACGAAGGATTTTTGACTAAGCTCGATCGATTCATGTGTTTACAGTGTAATTATTATTCATGTGTTTAACAACGCAAAGCCTTGACTCCTTTTGAATATGTCCGTGGTGAGAAAGAAAAGATTAAGCCAACAGCTAACCCGGCTATCGCGTACTTTTTTGTTACATTCTCTTATTGCAATAATGAAATTTGTAAGTATATTTTCTTTGTGTAATATCGCATTAAAGTTGGAACTTGATTCCTTCCATGTCCAGTTGGCATTAGTTATAAGAAAATCATACAACTAAGGTTGATACAAAAGGCTTCAGTTGAGAGCAACCCCTGATGAAAAGAGGAACTACAGCCCCTGATGAAAAATGGGGATAAAGGGGGGAGGGGGGCTATCCAAAAAATGGATAAATTCCTGTCAAGTTCAATCTCAAGTGATCTTGACAACCTGCATCTTCTGGATAGTTTCTTATCCAGAGGAGAGCTTGAAGGATTCTCCTGCTGGTACACAGTTACTGAAAAACAACTTTTGGGTTCTCAGTTTTCAGATGATTACTATGGCCACATTAAATTAGGTACCTGTTGGTTAACTTTCACATCGCTGTTTGGGCTAGTATATAATTTATTAAACTGGTAAATTGTAGGGTCAGAAGAGCTTAGCCAATAACTTATTCTTCGACAGGCGTCAACACTTGGGCTCACACATGAGGGACCCCGTTACATGCTAAATTGTCTCCATGTTACATTGATTGCATACAGTGTCACGGTTGACAGGAAAATTTGGTTTTATCAAATATTTTGATAAAGGTCAAATTACCGCCATGAATGATTTTGAAAGCTGACGTTTCGAGTGTTAGCCCTTCGTCAGAGTGAATGTTTAGTCAGCTAAAAAGAGATCAACATAATTCAGACTGTCTCTGTTTGCACCATAAAAAAGAAGCCCCACATGAATTTTGGACTATTTTGCCAGATGCACCCAACAGGCAAAGGCTTGGTTGAATCTGCTTCAATGACCATTGCTTAATAGAAAACTGCCTTCCGGAAGTGCTTCTCTTGAGATAAAGCAACCGATCAAAAAGTTATATTTTGTTGTGTTATTTAAGCAATAGAGGACGTTTTCCATGTTTACATAGCCTCATCTAAATGCCAAGCGCAGTTGGGAGAATTCTCAACAGTTATGCAAACCCGAGACACAGTCGAGGGTTTGCATAACATACACACCCATATTTCCAACCAGCCAATCAAAACGTGCATCTGACAACACATAACCAATCAAAATTTGTGTGATGTCACAGCTGTGTTTACATACTCTCATCTAAACACAGCTATTGACCAATATTAATGGGAGTGCGTGTACTATCCGTATTATTTTATAATTTAGAATGTGCAATGATATTCACATGCAAAATACAGTGTGCCTGCTACTGGCAATAATAATAAAATTATGATAACTCTTAGAACAACAAAGTTAGTCATTTATCTTATTACTTTCAATAATTTGCTCAAACCAACAAACTGAAGATGAAGATGAATAATAATTTAATTGTGATCAATCAATGTTAAAATTCACATTAAAAATATTAATGGTATTTTGCATCATTTGTTAACTGAATAAAACAGTGAATATATCAAACAACTGTCAACAATGATGAATAGTGGAGCAAAACCTCAGCAGATTTTGAAACATTGTGATGGAAGACATGGTTTTTGGATATGCAATTAGTTACCCTTAAGGATATCAACGACCAGTGCAAGAAGCTGTGCAAAAACAGTGACATAGTTCCTCAGTTTTGCAAGTGCCAAGATGTAAGAACAAGGTGTCCAATGATATATATTTTCTAAAAATATGTAAACACATTAATATTTATGTGAAATTCAGGCAACTTAAATGACTTCATCCTGCATGTAGCTACATTTTGATCAAGATTTGTCCCCTAACATCATTATTTATCATCAGTAGGTTTAAAATACAAAGGAAATTATTGGGAATCAAACAATAATTATTTAGGTTGGATTCATTTTAACTTAAATTTAACTTTGAAGTTCAACAGTTACAGAGTAAATTGACTACTGGGTGCAAATATACAGATTTGATCCAGTCAGTCAGGGAGCAGGGGTGGTGCAGTGGTAAGAGCACTCGCCTCCCACCAATGTGGTCTGGATTCAATTCCCAAACTCAGCGTCATATGTTGGTTGAGTTTGTTGGTTCTCTTCTCTATTGCGAAAGGTTTTTCTCCGGGTACTCCGGTTTTACCACATCCACAAAAAACATATTTGATTTGAGTTAATTTCATTAGTTTCCCCAATTAGTTCTCTAGTGCTAAATCCATTGACACTTAAATAAAGTTGTTGTTATTATGATTATTACAAGTTGATAAAAAAAGTATACATAATTCCTAGGCAACAGACCAAATTAGTACCATTAGGACCATTACGCAGACTTTTAGCTGCAAAACATAAGAAAATAATTTATTACCAGTATATGTGATCATTTATTTTTAGTAATAAATGCTAATTTCAAGGTTGTTTACTTACGCATTATAATATTATTGTCTCTACTTCAATAGAGCTTAGAACATTTCCCATGCGAAAGTATTATCACTCGGATGTATTTAACAGCATTTAATTCAGTGCAACTTGCTGAACTTGATCTCTGTCGTCAGCTCGTGTCAACCGAAACTCCTTTTAAAATTCAGTCCTCTCTCATCTTAAAAATTTGATCATGTATTTGAGGTACTTAACGGCGAAATGACAAGCACAGATAGCTTCAAACCCTCGTACTTCTTTCCTTTCAATGTGATGTCGCTTAAATCTAGAATTTCCATTCCATGATTCAACGCCTCGTGTAAGAGATTTGCCTTGGTCCACCATTTTGAAAAAAATTTGAGACTGCGCAGAACGATCGGAAGTCCGTGAATCGCGGACTGTTAAATTGGAACCTGCCAGAGCTCTCGATCCGAGGCGCTGGCCAAGAGGTTCGCAGCTCTGGGAACGAGAATGCAGTTCAAATTCGTGATCGCTCATGCGCAACGTTGACATTCCTTTGTTTAATCCATGTGCCATACAAATCATGTTTGTGATGTTGCGGTATTTTGTTGCAGTTGCCAACTGAAATTCTCTCGATCAATTTATCGGCCCGATTTTTTGTATTGGTTACACATAAAGTGTTCTTTATTTTAAGTCAAATCTATTTTGGCCACAGGGTGAACTATTTACTTAGTGGAGTAGAGTGGTCAGTCAAAATAGAGTTTATAATTGAGAATGTAATGCCTTGAGCGTAAAAAAGACTTGTGAACACACAAAGCAATTTGGTCATTGGGCCAAGTCAGATGGCACTCGTTGTAAGGTAAACATTAAGAGGAGTTAAACATGTTGGGGGTACGAGCAATCTCGTGCATATGTATAACGAGATTCGCGGAACGGAAAGGAGCAGTGGTATTTGAAGCCAAAATATTATCTGTGGACTTAAAGATGAAAACAATGAAGTATCTGTCCTTCATTCCGGAAACAAGAGAACTTGCCGACACATCTTTGCCTGTGGAATGTCACACTTCTACTTGTGGGAATCGTCAAGAAACTACAGACCCGGGTTGCACGAAGCATGCATGGTTAGCGCTATTAAACCGTCCTTAAATATCATGGAAACCTATAGGTTTTGACACCCGTAAGATACTTTAAATATGCAGCTATTTGTATGGTGTTAGGCAACAAGTTTTAATTTAATTCATGTCAGGACACTGCATGCATGCAACTCCGAACAACCACAGTGTTGATTTTTACATGTTTCGTGCGCGAGTCCTTACCCGAGTTAGCAAGGTTCCTGTATTCATCCATTTTCGTTGATAACCTACGTACTGTACGGAACGCAAGTTTTGTCCGATGTCCAGTCGCCGATGGCAAAAGTATTAATTTTGACAAGGATTGGAGCCATTTATTTCTATTATAAAAATCCTACACTGCACAGTAAATGTATATACACGTACACAATATCTCTTGTCAAAACGATAAACAATAAAGCGTAATACCAAAAATAATATTAAAGTTTTTCACAAAGGAACGGTTGATTTGAATTCAGTTAAATTTGAGACCCGATCGATTGTTCAAATCGAATGTCATTTGAAACACACGCATGTATCAGACAGTCTTTTTACCGCCGTAATTTCGTTCAACACCGTAAGAAATGAAGCCAAAAAGGTAAGTAACAGCAGCCATAGGATAGTTGAGTTTTACACTTAGGCGCGTTCTCTGCAAAATTACAGGAAAACTCCATGTATTTGTTGTTTCTGCTCAAATTCAAACCGATACGTACGTGCTAGAGTTGCGTAACAATTCGTTGTAAAGATTTCGTAGTAACTAATAGCAGCGGTGCTATGAATGATTCCAAACGACCCGTGGCGGTTTCATTAAACGCGTTGTCAATGTTTGACAACGCATTGACAATGTTTTGAAATGATTTTGAAATGGATTTGCAACGCATTTCGGTTCCGTTGAAAAACATAGCCAACGTTTTAAAACGCATTGAAAATGCTCTTCAATGCATTTTCAATGCGTTGAAAATGCATTACAACGAAAAAACGCTTCAACGCTATTTTCGTTAAGCCTGCTTTTCCCAAATAGGGTCACAAATTGACTCTTCCGTGATTTTGTTATTTTTTAATTTCAACTGTTGATGGTGGTCATGTGTGGTTACAAAGATGAAATGACAGTTGCTTGACACAGGCAAAGGTACCACTGAAAAGGAATTGTCTTGCATGTACAGTAGAAATTTCCAGACAGGAATCTAACCTATGACTTCTACAATATTTGCCAGTCATATGACCCATCCATTGAGCTACAAGAACTCCTGGGCTGAGTTTGTTGGTTCTCTACTCTGCACTGAGAGGTTTTTCTCCGGGTACTCCGGTTTCCCCTCTCCTCAAAAACCAACATTTGACTTGATTTACTTTCATTGTTAATTTCAGTTTACAGTGTCCCCAATTAGCGCTCCAGCGCTAGAACGACTAGACACTTAAATAAAGTTCCTTTCCTTTCCTTTCCTAGTGAGCTACATTCATTGCTTATCTACATGTAGGTTCTAATCTACAAGTTACCCTCTGGTCAGTGACTTTCATACTTTGTAGACTCCTCAGGAAGACTTTTTGTGGCAAATGTGCTATATTTCATTTTTCAAGAAAATGACATTAAAACCTTGTGCACGTAACTGGAAATGACTGTGCAGCATTAGATCCATGTTGGACCTGGCTGCCACTATTGAAGATTTACTCCTACAACTGTAGATGCATGGCACTTTCTGATAGTCAGTGCTTAAATAACCAACAAAATTAAAACCTACCACTTTTTCTTGAGAGTGTCGCAGTACATCCATTTCATCTTTCAGCATCTGTGACTCCTCTGCTAAACTCTGTAACTGTTCAATCTGCAAAACACAAGCAGTGTTGAAAATGGTAGACCAAACTGCTTCGATTTTAGATGGCAATAAAGTCATTGTTATTATTATTATTATTATTATTATTATTATTATTATTATTATTATTATCATTATTATTACAAGAGCTGTCCCCAAGCAGAGGTACACTGACTTTGGCAATTTCTTTATTTGTATACAGTAAGAACAGTATTGGGCAAAAGTAAGCTACAAGTCTCTTTAGAGTCTCCATTATCAACTCAATGTTTACATTGGAAATGTTACATTCGATTCACAATAAACTCTATTGCGCAATAAACTGTTTGGCCTTTATATTTTAATTAATGACAAGATTGTAGTTTTTGAATTGAGGACTCACAGGAATGATACCCGCTACCTCATTTTCTTATTAAACAGTTCCTGTTGTTACTTAATCAAGGAGTAACACTTTTGTGAAAGTTGAATTGAGTATGAACAATTGACTAGGTTTCACTTCGGTGATTTTGCGACAATTGAGTGTCAAGGATTGAGTTTGATTTAGAGTGAATCAAGACTCAATCCTCGACTCTATTCTCGATCCTCGAGAGGATTGAGTCAAGACTGTCAAATTACTTTTGCATGGTAATTTACCTTTAAGAATTATTATTTCAAAAGAAATTTTAGCTTTATTTCCACCGTACCCGTTCATTCAGGAGAAGAACGTCCCTGTCCACCTGATCGCATTTAATTTTGTATTCATCTCGAGCTGAAAAACAAGACACTAGTCAGAACAGTTTCAATGTCTAACTGAATAGAGTGTAATGTGAAGTGCTAGATTTCAATCTCATATGAACCATGTGAGCGTTAGCCCTACAGATGGAAATGGGCCCACACAAGGACACAGAAAAACTCTGACCAGGGTGTCTGCATGGATCTGTTCTTCTTTCCTGACTATATAACTTAACAATAAACACTTTATTTCAAATAAATTTGACTTTCGCAATATCTGATGTTGTCTCTGTACTTACAAGTTTCAAGTGAGAAATTCTCTTCTTTAAGTATTTCAACCTGATGTTGCAGTTGCTGCAGCTTTTGAGTAGAAAAACTGTGAGGAAAAAGGGCATTAAATTAAACTTAGTCTTGGGAAATTCTGCAAGATTCCAAATAGAGAAAAAATGTTGATATGACACTAACAGAAAATCTCAAATAATTATCTTTAACAACCTGGCTTTCTTTAACATCCTGAATTGTCTAACTTTTCAAATATACTGAAAAAGGAGGGGCACTGTTTATAACAGGTACAAATGTCTTATTTCATTAAAAATTAACATGATTTAAGTTAATAAAATAGATTTAAAAAACAGTATGGCAGAAAGTAAGCCTGAAACCAAGACTTCATTAAGTTAATTTCTTTAGCATTACATGTAGATCACTGAACAAAAATTCCTGTAATTTAAGTATACTAAGTTAATTTCAACAATGATAAAAACAAGCCAATGGAATTCTTCAAATTGACCTGTTTTTGGGAGAACTTTCACCTGCCCAGCAACTAATTATACGTGTCATATAATTCAATATTTTTTAACAATTAGTAAATAATGATAATAATAATAATAATAAACTTTATTCACAATTCAAAGATTATTTACAAAATACAATATTTGATAAAGTTAATATACAAAATTTCATAACAAGTCAAAATTATATACAGAAAGAGGAAGAGAGGAAAGAACAACACAACACTCCTGAGGAATTCAGAATTTTAAATGTCCGCAGTGGTGATGTTTATTTTGCAGTCTAAGGAGTGTTCTATCTTGCTGTGAAATGGTGTTCGTGAACCTCTCATGCATGCGTGTACCAATCTTAGATGTTCGAAAAAGACTTCCTGAGCCATGTGATAACGGTGTTACACGGCTTGATGTCCTTCTGCAAGATGCTTCAGGAAACACTGATACTCATTTCCCATTCCACCATTGGTTCCAAACACTAAAGGTGTGAATGAATCTATCTCTTCATTTAGCACCCGCTGCTGGTGCTTGCTTTTCTTCTGTTCCTCTTGCTCCTTGAATATTTCAGATGATTGTTGTCTCGTTCTGGTAACACTTGGAGTTAACATGCGTAACTCTTACACCAAACTCCTCTTGACCAGAAACCTCCCGCCTTGATGTCTAATCTTGCCTCAGAGCTTGCGAGAGCACTTCTCAAATGCAGCTGCTCGTTGTCGAGGAGTTGAAGGCATGGTTTGATTTCCACATTGTTGCAGACCTTATCAAGGAATGCCGTTAATAAATTACGGACACCATTATGTCTCTGCACTACAAAGCCCCCCTTTATAATAATACTAATAATAATAGCCCCCTAATAATAATAATAATAATAATAATAATAATAAATAATTATCATTATTATTATTATTATTATTATTATAGCAGTACAAATGTTTGGATGCTGGTAGATAAAGCATTGGGACATATCACATAACCTATCTGCATAACTGGAAAAATAAATTTACGAATTCTACATTATTAATACTAGAATAAATAAATAATTCATTAATTAAAAAATAAAATAAAAAATAAGAAAAATAAAAGGTCTATGTGGTAATTAGATGTCCCTTTAAAATAACTAAGGTTATAGTAATATTAAGATGTGATTACTTTGAATGTCCTGGCAATATTACAGGGGCAGTGTCATGGATTGTAGTAATAATCTGGAAAGCAAAGGAGACCTGTTTACTGACGCCCAACACAAATTAGTGGCCAAATTTTCTTCAAAACGGCTATTTCACAGAAACCATTCTTACATGTAAGTGTTTTTGGTTACGCATAGCCAAGATTAAAATGAATGCCAATTTGAAAACATCGGCCCGACGTTTTCAAGTACTCCCCTTGCATCTTACATAAATTCTGTAATACTTGGTGTGGCTCATTAATTTTTTCTTTTAAAATTTGATCGATTTTTATCTCGCTGCAAAGATCCAGAAGCAATTTAAGAATGAAGAAGTCACTGAAAATAGATTTAGTAAATTTATGGTCAAAATAAAAGGGATATAGGATAATTCGGATGATACTACCCCTTTAAGTGCGCAGCTCAAAACAGCTTTCTGCATTCTCATCAGAATTTCTCTGTGTCTTGTTCAAAAAATGTTTCTCATCTCAATTTCTAGCTCCTTGGACCAGCTTCCAAATACATCCATGATGACATTATTATTATTAGTTATTTATTTATTTCTTTTTCTTGAATTAACCAACTATACAATTTTGTCCCAATCCTATATTTAAAATAAATTTCAAATATACCAAATATATCCACAATCTAGAATACAAGAAAGGTCATCACTATATAGTAGGCCTAGTTGTCTCCCCCACACATCAGATGAAACTTAACGTTAAAAGACGACGTAGGTATTGATAAAAGCCATTAATTAACTTCAACATCATGCAACTTAATACAAATAAAAACCAAGTGTGAAAGAGAATAAAATTCAGCTGCCATTCGCTATTGCCAAACCTTGAATTTCGAAAAAGAAATTGGAGAGGGGGGAGGGGGGGGGAAGACTTTAACTACCAAGATTTGTTAGCTAAATAATAAAGACACCTCATGTCAAAAGTCCAGATAAACTTTTTCTAATAAGGGAGTCGCTTATTATTATTATTATCATCATCATCATCATCATCATCATCATCATCATCATCATCATCATCATCATCATCATCATCATCATCATCATCATCATCATCATCATCATCATCATCATCATCATCATCATCATCATCATCATCATCATCATCATCATCATCATCATCATCATCATCATCATCATCATCATCATCATCATCATCATCATCATTATTATTATTATTATTATTATTACACTAATCTTGTCACCCACATTGCTCATTCCCAGCACAGGAAACACCATCCCTGTAGAATGTACATTCAATCACTAGAACGCTAGGATACAGGCCAGCCTTGTCATACCTGATTTCATCATCCCTCTCTCCACTTAAGTCCTGGTGACTCAATTTTGTCCGTAGCCTTTCATTTTCCAGTTGTAAACTGCCTTCGTGTTCTTTAATGAAGGAGAGCTAGAGCAAATACAGGGAGTGAATAAAACAATAATAAATGAATATTATAATTTCAAAGTAAAAAAAGAATCTAAAGGTGCATGGGGAAAATGAAGGCGTTCATGATGAAAAGAGATCGAAATAATTTTTTTCTGTTTCTCTCTATTCCATACAATTGCTTTCAGTATTTGGCTATGGCTTGTTCTGTGAGCAGTTTAGAAGGCTCAGGTTCAGTTTGGAAGGTTTATGCTGAGAAGCAACAAAATAAGTTTATTCTGCAACATGGCAATGTCATTTATGGCTGTTCAAGTATATGTACATGTACATACAATCCTTCCATTTACTATCCACCAAAACTATCTTGTGATTTTCAATTGAACCTAAATGAATAATGAAAGGTGCTTACATACAAGTTGAGAAATTGATAGGAAATTGACAATCTTTAAGTGAGCACAATAAAAAATTGTTTCAAGAATAGCAATAATTGTGAGTCACCTTTTGTACAAGTTTGTAAACAAAGAGTGGCAAAAAAGTAAAAAAGATGGGACCGGCCAGACTTAGTATTTTACTCTGTCTAACCCCTGGGAGTCAATTGGTTAACCACTCACTGAAAAATACCCCATTAATAACCAAAAAAAAAAAGTGTACAGTACCTGTTCATCCAACTCATGACATCTCTGTGAGAGCTCCTCTTTCTCAGCTGCAAGACTGCTAAGTTGCTCTAGTGTCCTCTTATGCTACAGAAAATGTTAATGATAACAACAGTGTGGAATGCAATGTAAAAATTATACCCAAAAGATGGAAGTGATCCTCATACTTATTATCTAGACAATTTAAGGAACAGACCTCTTTAGCTTGTACCTTTTGTTTTCCCATTAATTTTCAGACCATGTGATGTTACCCCAGAGAACAGTAAAACTCTTTCTTTCAAATGTCGTCTTATGCACGTGCTTATGTATGAATAACTTATGAAAAACAAAAGGAAAATTCCCTTGAGAACATCACATGGCCTGAAATGGGAAAACAAAATGTACAAGCGAAAGAGGTCTATTTAACAATTAGACCCATAGCCCTTGCGGGCTATGGGTCAATAGCCCATAAGGCAAAGCCTAATAATTCTTGTTGTTTTAATGTCACCCAACTAGTTGGACAGAAAGGGCAATAATAAAGTTAGCACATGCAAGTTGAAGAAATATTTATTTGCCTGGGAATAAAACGAAAGAAATTAAGCATCACACTTTTCGCTACTCGAGGACTATCACTAATGGTCCTCTAGTAGCGTAGCCAATTAAAATGCAGGATTTGCATTAGTCCACTAGTTGGGTGATACTAATGTCTCTTATTGCTTAAATTGTCCAGTTACATCTACACGTAAGTGCAAGGATGACTTCTCTCTTTCATCTACAACCCATACATTTTCATTTCAAAAATTTTACACTGTATCATTATTAGCAAAAACAGGAACAACCAAACATGAATGCTGAAAAAGGGACAACTATATTTATCTATGAATTACACTGTATGTATGCTGAAAACTGCATAAAAGATGGGGAATGGTTGCCTGAGAAAACCAAAGGCATCCTCCAGTTTTAAATATAAAGTTCTACTTAATCTTCCTTCAATATCATTCTAGCTAAAAAGTTCACCTGTATCTCCAGTTCTTTGTACATCTCAGGGTCCCCTCCAGATATCCCACCATCTTTTATTGTCAAAAGCTATAAAAAGTATAACCAAATCGAGTTGTAGACACTACCTGGGTTTGAAGTGCATTCATATAATGACTACTGAACAGTTACCATGCTTTATTGACAGGAAAGTACCCTCGTTAATTTTCCCCAAAAAGTTTGCATCCTCTGCATTAGATAAAAATCCCTTTGTTAACGTTCAAGAAAAGTATTCATGTACGTACACCTGTAAGGTGCAGACTGACCATTTGATTTGAACAAAAAAAAATGAATAAATGAAAATGGGCCATTTGGATTGGAAGAATGTTTTCTTTTCTTTTCCTGATTGTCCTTCTTTTGCTACAAAGTTGCAGACTACTACTGTACATGTAAGAGAACCCAAAAGACTACAGGTACGAGCCAAGGTATTGAAAACACGGTTACAGTACATCTACAGCTGTAGCATTCATGAAATAAATAACTTTTGAATTTTATGGTGTTAAAAGCAAGATTAGCCATAATACAGTGTAATGCATCCAACAACTTGTCGAACTTCTCAGAGGTATCCACCTTTGGAGTGAGTGCTTAGTAACTCAACCTTCCCCAACCCTGTTCCCACTGTTGGCAAAGACCTTCATACAGCAGTACATTTTAATAACAAAGAGCTGCACTGACCTCTTGTATAGCCATCATAACCACATGTTGGACAGACTCTTCCATGGACATGATGACCTGAATGTATTCTAAATAACCAAAGAGATGAGATTTGACCAAAACTACCCAAATACCAATTCAAGATTTCATACAATGTACTATGTATTTAAGATATTTATTGTAAATGACAACTCAACCAACTATCTTTAATTCTTTTCCTAAGCCAAAGAATGACACAGAGATTTTAATAAGCGTCACTGGGAACCATTTCAGCGAAGAAACCCTTTTGACTTGATTTACTTTCATTGTTCATTTCAGTTTACAGTGTCCCCAATTAGCGATCCAGCGCTAGAACAACTAGACACTTAAATAAAGTTCCTTTCCTTTCCTTTCCTTGTAAGAGTGACACTTTCAGATTTACCTCAGTGTAATACCAGACAATTAATTATTTTTAGACAACAATGGGGGCTGTTTTGGGTTGAAAAGTCATCAACCTTTTTATCAGTGATAATATGTAACTTTGGTTTGAAATGAGAAATTTTTAAAATAATTGCAAACCAAAGCCAGTATGCATCATTGATTAGGCTGTGACGTCAGTATCACTGATTGTAGCCTGCAAGGCTGGTGGTATTCTAGGCGCATGGAATAAAGTTTTGGCAGTAGAGCCTTTAACTGTGAGCAGCAAAGCCACGAGAAATTTCAAAATCCTCCTCCCCATTCTCCTAGTGGCGTCGCTCGCTTTTAATGGCTCTGTTGCCAAAACTTTACTCTGCACGCCTACAATACTGCCAGCTACAGTGGTTGAGACCTAATAATAATTCTTAGGTCTCTAAGCCAGCCTATATTGATCTTTACACAAATAAGGTAGGTAGGTCCACATCAGCCGTTTGGCTGCCAATTTTTAATTCTGCATTATTAAATAAGTGATGATTAAGATTATCTTACCTTGTTTGTCCTCGCAGTTAACTGCACATCCGAGAACAAGCTGCAGTAATCTTCCAAGTTCTGATATGTCTTGGTTTTCAACTACAAGTAAACAAAAACTAAATACAGTAAATCGTTGTTTTTAAACAAATTCTATAGATACTTGTACAGTACATGTTATCTAACCTACAGTACTTCAACAAAAATTGACAACATCTATAGAGACTTGAAATGCAAATTAAATGAAAGAAGTTCTATAAATCCAGATACATGTATATGACAGTGTATTTAGTGGCAATGAACATTGTACCAGTTATGAGAAAGGGTATGTTTTTTTTCACAATTTTTGTTAGCAATTTCGCACTTACTAACCTATTTTAAATTGAATTTTAAATGTACATGTATTTGAATGTGCAAAAGCGTGCTTGTTAGTATTAGAAGATCAGTGCTTGTGACTGTAAATCGTACCTATGGCATTTACGTCAGGCATGGGAAACCCAGAAATATCCATTGTTAACACCTAAAAGGAAGATTGAAAATTCAAAACAATTATTATTTGTTACAATTTACAAACATGTGCTGTTGCAATTGCTACATATATGTAGAGCCCCATAATTCTGAAAACTTGAAAAGTTAACAAACAAGGCTTCGCAATTATAGGGGGATGGGAGGCACTTGAAAAGCACACAACTGTGATAGTCTGAAATGTCATCCATATCCTTGCAGAAGATGGATGACATTTCAGACTACCACCTACAAGTGTTAAGTATTTAAACAACAGTTAAAAGCCTGAGAATGGTTTGCAGAGAAATTTTTATTTCTCTCCAGAACTGCTGCTTGGAAACTGTCTCTCTTTGTTTGCACAGGAATTCTTGCAGCCAAGGCTCTGGTCTTTAAAGAACTTTTTAATAAATTCTATTCTGGAAAAGAGAGTCAATGGTGTACAGTATACTGACAGAGGTCTACCTTACCTCAGTGTAATAATCAATTACTCCTTTCAAAAGTTTCTTCAGGTTGTTCACCTACGGTAAAGCAATAGGAGAAGAAGAATACTCTGTTTTGGATCTCAGCCTTCTACTGAAAGATTTGAAATTTTTACAGCAATGTTTCATGTATCAAAGCTTGGTCAATATGAAAAACACACTTTGGTGAAAGATTGGAAGGGGAGAAGAGTTGAGTTGAAAAGGATTACGTGGAGTGTAAGCATGTACTTGTACATGGCTTAATATCACGGTGACCTCAGTTAGCCATTATCACTCCTTATTAATTTTTGTCTTGCTACAGTCACCAGCCTCTGAGAGACTTACCACAAAAATGTATACAGCTGTGTACATGTAGAACATCCAAGCTCTTTTCAACCATTGAATGGTAAAATGCAATTCTTGAACATTCCAGACAATTATTGTGAGATAGATCCTATACCTACTATAAGCTTAAATGAGATTGCATTATCCTATCAAAGAACTCAACCATATGCAGAGGTCAGTGCAAAAGGCAGCACTTGTTGCTCAGTTATTCTGAGGTCCGTGTTTGCATCAGATCAGGACTGGAACCACTTATCTCCCACGCAGCGCTGAGCTAGATTGAAGTATCAGTCAAACAGCGGCTCCAGAGTCTGAGGGTAAAAGTAATGCAGCTGCATACCTTCAGTCTCCTGTTGTCCCCTGTATCATGTCGAATTTTTGATATCCATTCATCATCAAACCAGTCTGGGGCACTAAAAAGAGAGAATGCATTAATAATATACACAACAAATGCAGTTTTCAGGTGACACAGTACAGAAAAGAGGTAATTCAGCACAAAAAGAGGAAACAACCAAGCA